>JACJUY010002935.1:43874-55668 GCA_014220935.1 Platorchestia sp. MABIK | reverse complement strand
TAATATGATGGTAAAATCGCCCTGTAAAATGCTAGATTTTGCATTTTAATGCTATTTTTCCTGCTAGGTGATAGATTCGTCCTTTATTGCTAAGTTGGCAACACTGCAGTCCAGTGTCATAGTTTGATTCGTTTCCCTCACAAAGTTTTTCGGTTGCGTCATATTTCCGATCCATTGTCGTGTGATACCGTAATTAGCAGGTATGAGCAAATAAGTATTCGCTGTTTAGTAATCTTTATTTGCCAACTTAGGTTATTACCCGATTAAATTTAATTATAAATTATATTTTTCCCCATTTACAGGCGTAAAACAGTAATATAATGTAGCATTTAGTCTCAGAAATAGCAGCGTGAACGCAAGCAGTATATGTATGTACTAACACACAATGTGCAGAAGCAAACACGGATCTTTACGGTTTGGGGGCCTAGCGAATTTTTATGTTTTTTCGCTAAAGTATGTATTTTGGTGTGAAAAACACGAAAATGATAACCATTTTGTAGAGAAATTATTTTTTAAGCACAAATTCATTGATATTTTATGAAAAAATTGCGGTTTCTCGGTACGTTTTTGCCCCGCAAACTCATACAGACAGGAATCTATCATTTGTCGGTGAATGCCTCCCTGACGTTTTTTTCATTTTTAGACTATGCCACACACTCTCAATCATTTGAGTGTGTGCACCTGTTGCAGGGTCCACAAGGTTTTCACTATGATTAACAGTGAGGTGTTTGAAATTATACCCTTGATTAGGTTAGGTTAGGAACACTTAATGAATAATTTGTCCACAAAATGATTATCATTTTCGTGTTTTTCACACCAAAATACATACTTTGGCAAAAAGGAAACATTAAAACATTAGCTCTCACTTACTGATCGTACGTGACTCATCGGGAATTCAGAGTTATAAATTCAGTTAGTGGGCCCGATTAAACGCTGTATTTCAACAGTTAACTAATTTACTAGGTATGAATAGGCTCTTAATTTGATTTTACTTTTACTTTCATGATTTATGATTTTCATTTTTATGATAAAATACGTATTATGGGAAAGTATCGGTAAAGTATCGACCGGATTTTGCCGATACCGATAATAGTAAAATGACCGATACTTGCCGATAAAGATACATCGGTACATTACTACAGAGGAGTACACACAGCAAAGATGTTTAATTAAATATTTGAGATAAGATCTTCACCAACACGGCAAATAGCATTTTCCCAGTTGCACAGCTTACATCCCAAAATAATGAGTCAGCAAAATACTGACTGCAGTCATTCAACTCAAATGATTGAAAGATTAAATACAATTCCCTAACAAAGAGTTAGCCTAATTCCCTGAGTGAGACATGAACTGCAGGCTCACACCCCACCTGCACCTGATGCCCTCAGTTACTGCAGCTCACACCCCACCTGCACCTGATGCCCTCAGCTACTGCAGCTCACACCTCACCTGCACCTGATGCCCTCAGTTACTGCAGCTCACACCTCACCTGCACCTGATGCCCTCAGTTACTGCAGCTCACACCTCACCTGCACCTGATGCCCTCAGTTACTGCAGCTCACACCTCACCTGCACCTGATGCCATAAATTAGACATGAGCAGCCCCTCACATCGTACCTGCACCTGATGCCATAAGTTAGATATGAGCAGCCCCTCACACCTCACCTGCACCTGATGCCATAAGTTAGACATGAGCAGCTCCTCACATCATACCTGCACCTGATACCATAAGTTAGACATGAGCAGCCCCTCACATCATACCTGCACCTGATGCCATAAGTTAGACATGAGCAGCCCCTCACATCATACCTGCACCTGATGCCATAAGTTAGACATAAACAGCACCACACGTCTCACCTAGCTTGTTGTATGCCGAGAGTCTAAATGCCCAGCGGCTCAGCTGCTGCACCATTGGACCTGAAATAACACAACACGGCTTAATAATGCCACAGACACAACTACAAGTACAATATTCCATGAAGCCCAATAATGCATTAGTTTTGCTATGAATCTAGGACCCTCTGGCTCAGTTAGATTATAGATTAGATTATAAGTTAGTTTAAGCCTCCCTAAACGCTACAAAAAAAAAGCGTATTGAAGAGAGGAAAACACCATTAAGTATGCAGATAAGAGAATGAGGAATCTATGCAGAAGGGGCATCAAAACAGTAAGTTGAGAAAGAAGTTCATGAAACAAGATAAAAGTTGAAGAAGAAAGTCAGAGGTGCTGAAAAACAGCTCTGGCTCAGTAGCATACAAACAATTGATTGTTAGGAAATTGCTTGGTTATCATGTAAAGAAATGACAACAAACCTTTTCCTTAAAGTATAATATATATAAAATTATTAGAACAGCAATTGAAGTCATACAAAACTAAAGTCACTGAATAAATGGGTGACTGAACAACATACCTTTATAAAGAACCCACAGCCTAGTTTCAATATTTAAACTAACTATTGAAGATAAAATTTGAACAGTCACGTCCAGCATGAGTCAGTGATTCTCCCACATTGTGCTCATGACACAATTGTGTTGAGGTTTTTATAAATCAAATTTCACAACAAATATCATTGAGAAACCAACAACTCATGACAAGTGTTCCCACACCCTTAGACAACCCATCAATGGAAGGCTCCTTTAGGGCATTGCTGGGAATTATTAACATTTAAAAATGTGTTTCTCAAGCTAAAACTTATTCATTGAACTTGAATCAAATGGGCTTAGTTAAAACCCCTGTTAAGGAGAGCATCACCCATAGGAATCCCGGATTATGAGACCATTCTAAGAAATAGAGATTGTCGTTGCTATAGGAAGTGTAAGAGGTCAGGTACATCCTGTGAAAAAATGAGACTCGTACGGTCACTCGTTCGCCAGCCATTTGAATACCATTTGAAGAATTGGGGGGGGAGGGGGGGGAGGAGGGGAGGGGAGGGGGAAGTGGTATTTTATCATGTTACACCTCCCCCTTGGAACTTTTTTCACAGCACAACGTTGCTATGTCATCTTCTATGTCTATATATTACTGTATAATGATTTCAGGGTTCTAACCTGAACCAAAAATTTCTAAATTTTTTTATTATATTTGTTTACGTTTCTTTGTTTTGCCTATACTGAAAACCCCGGATGTTGGGGTTTCAAAATGCTTCTTCGCCTACAGTTTTTGAGCTACAGTGATGATTTTAGAATCATTGGATGCAAAAAGACATGGGCTTTCCAAAAACTCAAATTGTTCTTCAAAATAATTTTTTTTCCAAATGTTATGTCATAAATCCAATTTTTTTGAAAAAAAGGTGTTCTTGAATTATTTATTTTTTTATTTAAAACTAGAAATTTGGGGCAAAGCATTCAAGTTTTTGGGATGTTCACGTCTTTTCGCACCCAATGAAACTAAAATCATCACTGTTGCTCAAAAACTGTTGGAGGAGAAGCATTATGAAACCCCCCCTCCCACCACCCAAAAAAAAAATTTGTTTTCTAAGAATTTTTAATTTTCTATGAAGAAAATTGCACTTTTTCATAGTAGACAAACTATTCCTAAGTGCATTTCCTATCAATATACCAAATTTCATTGCTCTAGGTTCATCCCTCTTACAGAACTTTTTTTTGGTAAATGTGTAGCGTTTGGTAATAATCGATTTTTGAATTTTTGATGCTGAAACATAGTTAATAAAATCAAAATTAACAAGTTTTCTTCTATGCACTTTTCGTCGCAAATGACTATTTTACGAGTTATAGCGGTATGGTACTTATCGCAATTGCATTGTTGCAAGCGCGGGAAAAGCGCGCTTGATCACTCGAGCACGTCAAAAGGAAGAGTCCATTGCAGTGTTGCCATACAACGCTCTCGATGAATTTCTTTCCGCTTCAAAGACCAGAGTTGGGGTCAGTAATTTACAACTATATCTCATTAAGTACTCATTTGCTATGGAAAATGAATAGAAAACAATTGTTTATTTTGATCTTATTAACTATGTTTCAGCACCAAAAATTCAAAATTTGACTATTGCCAAACGCTACACATCAACCCTTTTTTATCATTAAACCTAGAGCAATGATATTTGGTATACTGCTAGGAAATACAATTTAAGATAGTTTATCTTCAATGAAAACTTGCAATTTTCTTTACAAGAAAATGGGAAATCGTAGAAAATGACATTTTTTTGGGGAGGGGGGTTTCTAAATGTTTCTTCTCCTACAGTTTTTGAGCTACAATGATGATTTTGGTATCATAGGATGCTAAAAAATATGGACATTCCAAAAAATTAAATGCTTTTTCCTAAATTTATAATTTTAAATAAAAAATGAAAAAATATAGATTTATAACATCATAACTTTTAAACAAAATTAAATTTTGAAAAACGGTTTAATTTTTTGAAAAGCCCTTGTTCTTCTGCATCCAATGATACCAAAATCATTACTATAGCTCAAAAACTGTAGGAGGAAAAGCATTTTGAATCCCAAGAGGCTGAGGTTTTCAGTAAAAGCAAAACAAAGGAATGTAAACAAAAACAATTGATATTGTTAAAAATTTTTGGTTCAGGTTAGACCCCTGAAATCATTATAGAGTAATACAGAGACATAGGAGATGACATAGCAACGTTGAGCCGTAAAGAAAGTGCCAAGAGCGAGGTGTGACATGATGAAATACCACTTCCCCCAATTCTTCAAACCCCTGTAGCGGGCGAACGAGTGAACGTACGAGTCTCATTTTTTCACAAGATGTACCTGACCTTTTCCACTTCCTATAGCAGCAGAGCTTCTAATTTCTTCAGAGGCCTTGAAATGCGGGGTCCCTATGGGGTATGCTCTCCTTAAAGTAGCTAAACAGCAAGGCTCACAATCAAAATTGCCTGGTTGGCACAAAAACCTGGCTTTTAAGCTAATTATTGAAGTTATACACAGTAATCACACTGAGTTAACACCAATTAAATTTTGTCTCAGAGGTAAGAACTGAAATAACTGGTTTTTCATACTATTTTTAAGTAGCATGAACTATGCAAAACACACATTGCTTTCTTACAAAATGGGACTAAAGTAAATAGAAGCAAAATGGTAAAATATACCAATGAACTGGAACACAAATGTCAAATAACTCGGAAAAGTGATCACTAGCAAAAAGTGAAGTGGTCAACAGCAAAGCCCTACACTCTAACTTCTTTTACTACCACTTGGCAGTTAAATTACGAATACATACTTTTGTCCAGAACTGGAAATATCTTCATTCACACTTGTTGTTAAAACATTACGCACATATTTATAAGAGAATTAGGCTATGACATCAGCTACATTGCTGAACAATAATCAATATGAACTTCAAAGTTGCATGAAGTGGTTACACTTTGCCCATATAGTAGACAGTACCCACTTGTTAACAAGTGAAACAAGCAGTGGACTTTCAAAACATTTAGCCTATTTGACAAGTATGGATAATTTTATTTCCTATTTATTTTTGAACAAAACAGTCTTATTGAATCAAGTTCCTTGACAATTTTTTTCTTAGAAAGTAATAGAAAGAGCTTCAGAGCTTCAGAATTGAGTGTAGAATTGAAAATTGTAAAACAGAAAAAGATTACATAATTTCACTTAGCTATCAGGTATGATAAAATTCCTTTAGAGCTATTATTCACATACTGAAAATTCTGCAAAGTACAATACTACTACCAAATTTACAAATCTGCAACAAGCTGAAACTATGTATAAATAACAAACAGATAATGATTGTGTGAAATTTGTAGGATGAAATGAGCTTGTACAACAACAACAAAATTTTAAGTTAAAATTTGCTAATTATGGCATACCAAATAGGAAATTAAGCTGATATGTTTTTAGAAAGCTCATAACCAACAATTACAAACAAAATAGGTTTGTCAAACATTGCTGCAACATCTAGTCTGAACAAATGGAAGCAGAAATACTTGCTATGGAGGAGTCTACAGTTTTACAACATTTAAAATTAATGTGAAAGAACACTATTATTGACATTTATGTTTGAAAATATATGTCATTGTAGTTAAGCTCTATGTACACTTGCAGTTAGTGATGGAGTTATAATTTTAAAATTTAGAGTGCAAAAGGACACATTTTTTATTGCACTCACAGCGTTAAAATTTCTTTGAAGAGTAAGAATCATTTATTTAGAGTTTAAAAATGAAAAGTAGGTAGGTCTACATCAATTATCATGAACTTGACAGAAGAAAAATAGCAATTAAAATTTATTCAACATAAAATATGTTTCTTTTACTGTATAAGGCATTTTAGACTGCTATTGGACTTAGCATTAGGATCAATTTCTGAAATAAATGGTTCAAAGTTCATGTCTGTAAAACCAATTTTCAGTGTGAACACTTATGCTAATCATACACTTTATGTATGCCCGCCCTACAAAATTATTGTGTAACCAAACACGAGTTCAATTTCTATGCCTTGAAGAATAATACTTTTCTTGAACCTCATAATGTTCATAAATTCCAATTATTCTTCATTTCGCAACTTTTCCGAAAAATAAAAATTGTATACGGAAACTTACGTAAGACAAAAGTCGTAATAATGTTGTTCATTTACACCAACAAATTTTTCTAGCATGCTAAATAAATGATTACTTATAATTTCATATTAAACTTACTTAGGGCAAGGACTGACTCCTTTGCAGCGGCAGCCATTTCGAAATTTTTCTATGTACGTCAATCTACCGCAGCTCACGGCACACGAAATTTCCTCTAATCGAGCAGTCTACGAGCGGAAATTGCCACAGCTAATAAATGCGGAGCAAGTTGACAAGTGATAAAAATTTTGTCGCAAAATTCATGGCAGTAGACGAGGGTACATTTTAATGAAGCACACAACTTCTTGAATTGTTTTACATTTTTATCTTTGTAAAATAAAAACATTGATATAAGGGGAAAGTTTTTCTCACTGAAATTTTCGGTAGAATATTTACCTCATTAATTGGTCATGCTAGATGTGTTTACCTGATATTTTTTGATCACCCAACAAAACTAGTATGTTTGAAAATTCAATGGCTTAGAAGGCGAAAACAAACTTGCTATATAATGCTTTTTTTTCTTTTTCTTTGAGTTAAGTCATCGTTTGTCATCGAAAAATGAAATATGTAACATCATAGTGCTTAAACATTCATTGAAAAATTTTTGTAGATGGTAAAACTGCTTCTCATCCTAATTGCTGAACTGCATCATTTGTTAAGTTTGATTACTGAAGCGGCGTTGAAATGACCGAGCAATGAAATAATGAATATTGTCTCTTCATGTTAGAAAAAAAGAACAGATACCTAGCCATAATTCCTCACTAGACCAAAATGTAGAAAATTCCATTAGATAAACTGTGCAAACCATTGCGTTCTGGTATTATCAACAAGTATTTGAAAAATTAAATGAAAGAGATGCCTAGTAATGGCTTGACCAAAAATCCTTGTTTAGTTTTTTACCCAGGATAAGTTTGGACAATTTAGACTCTTAAGATAGGTATTTTTGAGATCTCATGAAACCATTCGAAACAGCTCTTGTGAGAAAATACCTTAAATTTGTGCAGTCTAACGCTCATAGGATTACTAGATAACAAAGTACAAAAAGTCACGTTTAGAAAACAAAACTGAACTATAAGTTATCAGAGGTAGGGTCTTCCTGAGATCACTAATTGCTGTCAGTGGTTGAGGAGCTCAGCTTCGCAGTGGTGAAAATCTTCAATAACTTTCAAGAGGTTATAGAATTACGACGTTTTTGTTGATTATGCCTAATAATCAGAAGCTCAGTTTTAAGATTTAGAAAAGCATGAACCCCTTATTCCTTGTAAAAAATGTGAACTTCTTACATGCGGGAAGCACAACTAATGTACGCATTCACAGTGTTTTTTCTCTTTTAGGTTGATTGAGATAAAAAAGATATGTGATTTTTTACAATACATCAAAAATGAGCAGAAATTAGTTAGAAAGTACAATCCGCCGTTAGTTGATGAGACACCGGTCTTGACCGGGGGAAACCATCATGGCGTCCTGGTGTTGGTTATAAGGCATTTGAAAAAACAATGTACAAGGTGTTATGTATCAGGCTTGAATTGAAAAAAAAAGCATCCTTAGATGCCGGTGTTTTTTGCGGTCATTTGAAGTGACAGGGCTACTAGAACATGATGAAGATACAGTCTCTACGATTCACACCTACATGACAGAATTGAGAGTGATTTAAAGTGAATGGCTAGTGCCTTGTATCTGTTGTTTGGTAAAATGTTTTCTCTGAGCAAGTTTTCAGGCCAATAAATTGATCCGTAAGAACGAAAAGATAGTTCCGAATGTCGACCTCTTTGTCCTACTTTCAACATTAATCCATGATATTGTGAAGCTCCCAAGCTCGTTTTTCAATGCCAGTGCACACAAACAAGAGCGCTCTTCATCAAGGCTTCATTGGTATTGCGTTCTGTTGTTTTAATGTTACTTATATTTATGTCCCTAATCAAACTTAGAATAAGCTAATAGAGCGAATGAATTTTTTCATTTTTTTCTATTATCATTTGTTCGACAATTGATATGGGTGTGTAGTGCTCAAAAAATAAAAGTGCAATTTTTCTGACAAGCTATTATCTTCAAATATCTGAAATTCATATCACCCATCTAGCAACATTTTGCCCCAACATCCGTGAATGCCTCACATACGGTAGTGCCTCCATATTTGGTTATTCCCCCGACTTTTGGTTTGGTAAAGCTATGTACTTGTGGGCCCGAATAAGAACAGTGACTTCTAGAGCATCTGATCATCAACGCGTGCAATTATGTTTAAACCTAATCCACTTAACCTACTTTCTCACTAGACTGATCAATGAATTAGTTCACTCGAGATCCGATGCTTAAAATTACAATAGTAATTTATGTGGGCTCGATGTAAACAGCATATTCTAGAAACGAATTGAGAACAGACTTAAGATTTTTGTCCTTAATAATGATAAATTACCCCATCAGGATGAATCGGAAGATAATTTAGACCAGCAAACCACCTGGTCTAAACTTTCCTCGGGATCGATTGAGCAATTTACAAATTACTTTTGAGCAGGAAAGTACAAAATGCTGAAGGTTTTCGACATTTTCGGTCATGCGCATTTAAGGCGTTTTGATTCTTCTCTATGCTCCATTAGAAACAAGACAATTTGAAAAGAAAAATTTTACTGTCCCAGAAATGAGGATAATTGCCGAGATAAAATTTATTAATGCATGTAACTCACGTTTGGGTGGCACAGTAAGCGCGAATAAGAAGCGTTTTCAATCCGTCTCCAAACGTAGTGCAGAGCGGCAGTGTCCCCAACATCATCACCCTTGGCTCACAGTCCACGAACGCAAAACTGGCTCAGTGGATCGCTGTTAGTGTCTCTCAGATCCAATAACAAAAGAATCGTTTACAAATAACCGCTATTCGATCGGTTGGCTGATCGCATTTCCTGGTCGGCGAAGCGGAAGCGGCGAGCGGCGGTTGGGTGCACGGAAGTGCCTGCGCTGCGGACGCGGTTGTGCGCCTCAGCTGCTGCGTACGGTGTCGTCTGCCCGAGGGCCGGTGGAGGTCGTCCCCTGCTGGGGTCATGGCAGAACATCGGCTTACAGACAAAAAAGAGCGTATACAAGAAAAGAAACTAGAGTACATGAGAATACATTTTTTCAAATTTGAAAAATGGACGAGTCAGAAACTTTGAGCTGGATGAAAGTTAAAAATTTTAAACACGAACAAATGCTTTTGTTCTTCAACATAAGAACTTACTCCTAATAGCCCTAGAAAATATACCAATGAATATCATTGAATGAAACAGAGTTCGTGACGTTTCCACTCCGTTTATACTTCGTGCTTTGCGTTCCGTAAAATAACATTGAGCTGAAAATTCTGCACAAAATCATTTTGAGGTGAACACTTTATGTACAAAACTTCTTGAAACTAACAGTCGGCACAAAAAATAAGAAGGAGGTTAAGAAAACAATACAATACAATAGAAGTAGTGAAGCCTCTGTGAATGTAGTACACGCAATGTACACTTTATAGAGTGAGGTTGCGGCGCTCACAAGACACATCTAACAGCATAGGTTATATTAAGTAGAGATAATTTTTCGAATGCCGTGCCATAGGCTCAAAAATATGTTAATTCATCGTAGGTCACTTCATTTATTAAAAAATTGATCTTAAAATAGACGTCAAGATTATAATCTTACATATTAGCTCAGTTCGAAGTAGAGGGATTTTTCCCCTGGGCGACTTAACTTCCAAGATTCGGTGAAATCAGAATCAGGATTTTGATAGCAGCAAATAAAATTAGCCCGAGTAAACAGTTGATTTGGTGGCAGCACGGCGATATGAGCGACGCCCTGGGTTGATGCTTAGGTATTCTACAATTAGAGTTTAGTTCAGATCATCTCACTCGGCTAAAGATCGTAGTATTTGAGTTCATTGTGTACTTTTTTCTACGACATTAGAAAGATAATTTTCTTGGGAAATATTGTATTGAGGCGTTATCAAACTCGGTCATAGAGAAGTGCTCATTTCTCAAACCCTTGCGAAAGATTTTTCAGGTAAAATTTCGCCAAAAGTCAAATGCTAACACTTGCCACCGCCCAGCTGCGCTCTGCTCCTAGGAACGTCTATCGGCCAGAGACCTGCTGACTCCTTCAGGCGTAACTTCATTTGGTCATTGGTTCTAGGACTGGTAGTGGGAGCCTTTTGAGTTTTACTAGTGTGGACGCAATATCCGTTCTATGTTATGTTTTTAATCACGTATAAATTGAGCTCTAAATCGACGTGATATTTCCGTATTCGTTAAATATATCGTAAAAAAATTATGTTTTAGAGTTTGGATTTTGAAAGTGAGTTCCTGTGAATAAACAGGTCAAAAGTGAAGAATTCGTAACCTACCTGTCAGTTACTTGTACTATGCAGCTTCAAGTTCTTAAAATGACGCGCATCCTACAGATGTGTGTATGGTAAATGATCGAGAACTCGCAGCATGAATTAAAACGGGATTCTTCAAGTTTTTTATTCGCAGCAAAAGAAAACAAATATATGATTTTCCGACTTGAACGCGACTAAAATATGCCTCATATTTGATAGTAAACTTGAATTGCGACAAAGTTCACTCGCTCTATCGCAGCAGCACAAACACTTGCGAAGAATAGTGCCAAACCTTTCAGAGAAATACAAATTTCTGAGAGGCCGCACCGATTATGTTCTATACAGAACCGGACTCTCCAACACTTCCGTATTTCCATGTTCTATTCCTGAATACATGAGTACAATTCCCCGCATATGTCATTCATTAGTTATTCGGGTGTCATTACTCAGCAAAAATTCGATGATCCATTCCACGAAAAGCAGAACTGCAACAAGTGAGGGCGGCAAACCTAAAAAGTTCCTGGTTCCAATTTTTGTGCGAGAAGTGCACAATGCAATGAAGCGTGAGGCCAGCCCTGCTCTGCCCAGTCCGTTCGGTTGCATGACGATTACCTCCCATTAACTGCCCGCAGTACAACACAGCAGTAACTGTGCACACCAAAATCCTCTGACAGGCACAAAGAGCAGTAACTGTCAGAGCTGTCAAGGACAACTGGCATGCTTTGTCTTCAGATTGACATTAGAAGGACGCTGTTGCCTGAGTTGCTTCTGTCGCTGTTGCCTGAGTTGCTTCTGTCGCTGTTGCCTGAGTTGTTTCTGTCGCTGTTGCCTGAGTTGCTTCTGTCGCTGTTGCCTGAGTTGTTTCTGTCGCTGTTGCCTGAGTTGTTTCTGTCGCTGTTGCCTGAGTTGTTTCTGTCGCTGCAGCCTGAG
>JACJUY010002935.1:15531-43840 GCA_014220935.1 Platorchestia sp. MABIK | reverse complement strand
TTGTTTCTGTCGCTGTTGCCTGAGTTGTTTCTGTCGCTGTTGCCTGAGTTGCTTCTGTCGCTGTTGCCTGAGTTGCTTCTATCTCTATTACCTGAGTTTTCATCTATAAGAACCACATTCGTCCGTTCTATGCTGATTCAAGCGAATGGAGCTGTAATGTTCGGTAAATTTAGCGACCGGTTAGGGGAATATACGCATTGTTGTTCTCCAGTCGACCCGAGCTTTCGATACTTGAGCCCTGCAGGAGCGGTAATGAGATGCGCGGGCTCTTCCGCATCATCGTTTCCGCCACGGTCTTCTGAGTGGCTCGCGAGGTCTCCGTGTGAACGCTCTTCCCAACGCAGGCCGCACAACCTCCCTCTGGGTCAGTAGTTCTTAACCTGGATTCGATTGAACCCCAGGGGTTCGGTGAGTCGAACTCCTGGGTTCGGTGAGTCCCCCCATTTTCGGCATGAGACAGTTTGTGCACTTATACAGTTTATAGTAGCATACGTATCTTTTGAATTTGAAGAAAAAAAGCATGTCTTGTTTTTCGAACAACGAAGGGTTCGATGAGTGCATGTATGGAACTTGTGGGGATCAGTACCTCCAACAAAGGTGAACAACCACTGCTCTATAGGCGTAGGTGTGGGCACAACTTCAGTGTTAGGTGCTCGAATCTGAGATGAAATCATAGGTTGGAGTCACTAAAGTGGAGGCAATGAAAAGCGAGCATCAGCATATCGTCAAGGTTTTTGATCTATTTCCAAATTTATGAGGAATCTGAAAATTGTTTAAATTGTTGTTCGCATAGGCCATTGATATGACGATCTCCTGAACTTAATTATGTCATTGTTAAATGAAAAACGCTTACCTGCAATAATTAATAATTTGTATTTTTCAAATGCTTTTTTCACGAGTAACAATCGTGTGTACAATTTAAAAGGAATTCGAAAATTGTTCAAAAGACTCTCGGTGAGGGTTTTTTCAAGCACAACGACGAAAGTACTCACATTACTTTTCAACTCCTTTTGCAGTGCAATAACTCGGGTCAGATTCTCCTGGTAAATTTTGGTTTGCTTGTGCTGGTTTGTGTGACCATAAAAACATCGTTCCTCGCGCCCCCTGAGGCAGCATCCGTCTCGTCATGTCTCAAGTCTAGCTTATCTTCACTTGTTTTGTTCCTGCAATATTACGGTCACAAAATCTAAAATATAAACTAACTCAATTACCTCATTATGAAAAGACCTATTTAAAAGCTATCATAACACACAACCCATATATTGAGAACTACAATTTATGTTGTTCGATGTGAGATGTTTACGCATTCATTTTTATCAGACATCACGAAGCACACTTTAAAGACAACATTTTCAGATACCAAATAGCACATCAGACACTTTTAAATTATTTTAGATCAATAAAAGAAGGTGATCGAAGAGATAGAGAAAAGCACGAACGCTTAAATAATTTTATACCAATAAAAGAAGGTGATCGAAGAGATAGAGAAGAGAACGAACGCTTAAATAATTTTATACCAATAAAAGAAGGTGATCGGTGAGATAGACGAGAGAACGAGACAGAACTTCTGTAAGAGGTTACGTGCGGTCGCCGGACCACTCACCTACATTCTGCCTCTTCCGGTAGTGACGGGCGACTCTCGCTGGCATCGTAGAAGAATAAAAAAAAATTATTTCCGCTAAATATGATACAAAAAGCGCATCATTGGTCTTTAAGATATCTGAAAGTAAGTATCCTTAGTTGATACATACACACGAGTATCGTAATACCCATGTCACAAACCCATCTGAACGCCTAGACTTGCGATCTGGTGTAGTTTTATTCTCGCGGAAGCTAACTTTCAAATGGGCAATCAAAACTCAAGAGAAATTAGAATATACATTGGTGATTTCCTAAGTACACTTGTGAGCTGAGAAACGGTACTCAAACTACACTAAAATGCATAACGTACTCCTCCAAGTTACAAGCTGAGCCTTCGAGAGCAAGAGACAGAACCGCTAGGTCCCACAACCTTCGAGTTAATTGGTGTGATGATGAGGAGCCCTGTTCTTCTCTTCACAAGTCCAGCGTTCATTAATTTATGACAAGGCTGCTGCTTGGTCTGAATGTACAGTGTGTATAGTCAGCTTACTTAGCTTTCAACTGGGGCATTTCACATGAAATCTTTCAATAGCTCGCTCTCAGGGCTGATTTACATGAAAGTTGTGACGTCATTTCAGGCTGTGGCATCAAAATTTGAGGCCGCTACTATACTCGTTTAGCAAAACGACATCTCCAGAGTAAATTTTATTGTATAAAATCTTGTGAGGTGTCTAGGAAACAACAATATTCGAAGACGATTTGATTGGACGAAATTTTTAGCGTGAAGTAAATATAAAAGTTATCTAGAAACTGTTTCCTTGCTCTCCTTCCGCAACTGTGTAGGTCGATAACCGCTGAAACAGTCCGTCCTGTGATGGGTTGGGTCTAAACTTGGCCAGCTTCAATGGTATCTAACTTCGAAGTCCAACAACACCGGTGAAGTCCGACGCGAGCCCCTCGACGCGAGCCCCTATAATGTTCGGTGAGCCTCGAAGTTCATCGAATTAGGTTGTGATTAAATGAAAAATCATTCACTACCGTTTGAATTGTCCCCAAATAATTCTTCTTTTAGATGTGGGCACCAAAGAAATGAGTCTAATAAATTATACTTGGGAGCTTGTGAAGCCTGTATCACTCACACAACATTCTAATTTCTTCCAGACGAACGATTCTTTCGTTAAAAAAACGAAAACTTATTCATCTAAGGAGATACTTTCCTATCCCATGTACTATATCGGATCATGCAGGAATTCAAAATGTTCTTCTCAAGAAAAAAGAAAGGAAACCAGTTTATTTCTAGTAAATAAAGTTCAAACATGAAATGTTGGAAATTGGTTTTTAAAATTCCTTAACATTAAAACATCCTCACTTGATCCTCACACATGGGAATTGTAAGCCCATGTCACATGTTGAAACAAAAAATGTTAGAGAGAAAAACACCAAAAATACGTTCCCTTCGTTGCATAATCTGATTTTGAAAAACATTTAAATATAGGCAACTAAGAAAACATAATCCTAGTGACGCCTAATTGAAAACACTCTCGTTAGTGCGCACTTATATTGAAATATGAGCAAACGAACACAGCAACTTGTGATATAAGCGATTGATGTTAAAAGTGTACCGTTGTTCCAGTGTTGTGGACACTGTGCCAGCACAACTCTCGCCTCTGTAACAACTCTGCATGTCAAGAGCTACCGTTCTAGCCCCTATGTTGTCCGGTGGCAGAACTTTGATAGACATGAAAATAAAAACGTTGTACGTCGCTTGAATGTTCGGCCATAGCAATCGACAGCCAGTTCAAAGAAAGAATAAGTATTAGATATTAAAAAATAAATGCTTTCTTTAAAACAAACATTGATCAAACCAACAAATTCAGTGGTTTTGGGCTGAAAAATATGATCACACAAGATCATGAGGCTTCTAAGTGAGGAGCTTGGCCGCTTGTCCGTATTTGCAAAGGGAATAATTCATTTTTCAATTTCAATTTCCACTATCGTGACAGTATCGATGAAACTTAAAACCTAATTGGCTTAGGTTTTGAGTTTCTATATACCGATCCTATAAAGGATCGGTATGGTTGGTTCAACTCTTTCCATCGTCTATTCTCAGTTGCAGCAGTCCCTCTCACTCTTGGTTAATCGCACCTCTTCTGTTACACAAGTATGTTCCGTATGTGTGGTGTGATTTAGTATGCTTCATGTTCGCTAGTCGACTACCTGATAGTTAACACTTCTCACCTATCCACTAAAGATTTCTTTGATTGTTTTGTGTTATCTTTTGAATGCGCGACAATCATGCGAATTTTGCATGGGTGTCAATATTTTGAGGTGCCACTGAGCGTCAGAAGCTGCAGACGCACCGCACAACACAGTTACGAGGCACTCCGCTGCCTCTCATCAGTCCTGGCGATAAGCAGCTTCCGAAGAATGTGCAAGCAGAGTTGCCTCTCAGTTCTACAGGGGAAAATTTCAGCATCGATGGGAATTATTTACGAAGACATTTTGCAGTGTTTCCCCTATTATAATTAACAATTGTTGTGGGAAGTATGTGTGCTCTAAATTTAGGTATTACCTTATAATTAGAAGTTTCCAAAAACTGTTAAGTAATTCACAATTCCTCTGACCTGATTACACTCACAGGGTACGTAAGATAGAGAATGCCTCATAGTTCTCACAAGAAATTTCCACACTAGAAATCAAGCAAAGTTTTTGTTACAATTTCGCGAAGTTGGGTTGTTGCTGCACGCGCTATTCCCCATATTTGCGGGATGTAACTGAGTTGGTAGTTTTTTTTGCAATTTCTTAACTTTACGGAATTTTTCCAGTGCATCACGCGTTAAAAGACGAAGAAAATTGCGTAACACATTTACTAAAACACTTGCTGCACAATTTGACATCACTGTCTGTAAAAAAGCAACGTTTCGATGTACGAACATCATCTTCAGGCTGAAAATTACAGAGTAAATTTTACAGTCACAGTAATAAAAGTCATTAGTTGGTAGTCATTAGTGGGAGATTTCTGTGCGGCGCTGGGACGCGTGGTGACGTCGTCTGCCAGCCTCCGCTGTGGACACTCGAGGTAACCTCGTAGGCAGCAGCGTCTTCCCCTCATGCTTCTCATGCTTCTCATGCTTTAAATCATGCATTTCGGGAGTGATGACTTCAAAATCATACCAGACTCCTCTACTGATTGTTATAGGAATAATTAATTATTGGAATAATTAATAATTACGGGAACAAAATATTGAAAGACGTAAGACTTTATGAAATAAATATCGTTTGACGAACAAAGCGAATAAAATATAATACCAAAACTCGCTTTGGAAAGCAGCTTCTTTTGCTTTCTGTTTAGTATTTTAATTTTTGAGATATAACGTTAAGAAGCGCTAAGGATTTTATGGAGGTCATTTCTGAGTATCAATAAAGATCGAAGTTGGTCCTAAGAAATTCAAGGTTTATAGAAAAACCATTTTGCTAGGACAAGGAATTTCATCATTTATTCTCAATAGCCTTTTCATTCTAAAAAGATGACAAATTCTGACTTCCGTACCATTAATTCAGGGTTTGTTTTTAGCTCAAACGAAAATACTGGTGAATGGCAGACGCTGTTGAAATGACCTACGTTACGAGATATGCAAAAGAGTCTTCAATTTCTTACAAATTCAACAATTGAAGCAACTTTCCAAAGTAACGCTGAGTTCTAAGCTCATTCGTAATGGGACTTTTGCAAAGCAACAAAATTGGCCTTGGAGTCTGCACATGTCATCGTGAGGTGGAGAAACCAATGCTGTGATGCAGTGGAAGGTGGAGCATCTGCTGAGACGCGCAGCGACGCGTTCCGGTGACCTCCACAGCAGCGAGAGTCACGAGGCTTCCTGATGGCGTTTCCTTCTGGCGGCGCTCGTGCTGACGATGTTTTCTCAGAGCAGTAAACTTGAACCTGGGTTTCTATCCTACGTGAATATTTCACAGCGTGACCTTTAAAGCTCTTCCGACCCAAACTAAGTAGGTGAAGGCTGTGCCAGAGTAGGACCACATTCAGAGGGGACAGCTCGTGATCCGAATGATCTAGACTGAGTCGCTCTCTGCATCCAGAGAACAGTTCCTGATCTCATTACGTGGAACGAATACCTTATTTCTGCAGGCGGTGTTGCAACTCGGATCTTGCACGCTTAGCGAAACATGTCCAATGTAACTCATTCTCTGAATGTACCATGCAGAAGTTACTTTTTGGGCAAATGGAAAATATTTTGCTGAAATTTACCTGCAACGAAAGATCTAGCATCACGTAAGCCATTTAAATTTTAAGTTTGATCAGCAAATGAGATCTGTTCTAGTTTCATCTTGAAGTCGAAAGCAATCAGTCGCTTTCTGTTTCTTCACTCAAAGATTTCACTAAAAGCATTCGTGAATTTTTAAAAATGCAAGTGGAATTCAAATAAAGTGTAATGGACTTTGTTTTATTTTGTTGTTACGATTGCGCGAACTGTCGTCATTGAAAAAATTTTAGCCGGTACTGATTTGAACTGAGCAAAATATACAGTTTGAAAAAAACAAAGAAAGTACGGCAATGCTGGTTAAGCGTAATTACGAAATATGGGCAGACGTGCTGGCGGGTAAATGTTTGATAAACTTCATTGTTCCTTCTAAATTGCAAGAAGTAGTAGAATAAGATTTAACTGAGTGATATTTTGAGGTCTTGCTTGCAGTTTCTGTGTATTTTCTCGCTGAGCTCGTGGGGATACATCCCGTTCTCTCCATTTGTACACAAACTGTGGTCGCTCAGTGCCTACCTGGTCTGACGCCAGCTGTGAGTACTGAGGTTGGCGAAACTTTGCTTTCGCTTTTCAAAATTCTTTCATTCATATTTCGTAAAAATTGAAGTCAAAGAAAAAAGATTTATTTCCAATAAAGTTGATGCAGGAAACATATTACATTACCTTCTAAAATATCCTAACATGAATGCCCTTATTTGGAAAATATATAATACATATGGTCACAGTAGCCATGTCAATGGCTGAACATGTCAATGGCTGAACATGTCAATGGCTGAACATGTCAATGGCTGAACATGTCAATGGCTGAACATGTCAATGGCTGAACATGTCAATGGCTGAACATGTCAATGGCTGAACATGTCAATGGCTGAACGAGAGTTTGAGAGAAAAACTCTTTTGTTAGAGGCCAATTTTTGAGCATTGGCTTTTGCGATATCAGGGAATAATTTTGAAAGTAAAATCGATGGATGTAAATAATTCTGCGTTTATTACTAAGCCGTCATTAGCGATTTTGTGTCAGTGACCAACATTGTGTGATTTGGCGTTTGTGAGCGAATGTGTGGGTAAGCTTGGCAATTGCTGGATATAAATCATTTTCATTTTTGCACTCATGAGGAACTTCATTCTGTTGCTCTGGAGCACCATATGCAGTAATTACACAAAATGTCTCAATGGACCCGTTCGCAAATATAGAATTATGGCATTAACATTAAACTCAGGTGTATTAAATCATAAGGTTGTAATTAACTCACAATGAGAGACAAATTGTATCGTGTGCTGACCTATATTTTAACATTGCAGTTTTGTCGCACGCAAGCTCATTAAAGGAAGATTGCTGTGTCACAACACCATGCGGAAGAACGAGACTGGCCTCCCTAGTCTGCTTCTGTCTCTGCTTTAGTTGCTAATACCATCACTTGCATACCCAGCGATCGTTCGTTATTGATTTTTGTATTGACTAATGCGTTTATTATCAATGTCAAACTACCAAAGTGAAGAAATCGCGTTCGAGCTTCAAAACAATGTGAAAACGGTCAAAATGTACTAAATGTACGAAAGAATTGCAAGATGGATCCAAAGCTCGATGTTGCTGTCGCCATGTCCTAACACGCACCAATCGTTCTGAAAGAAGATGAACCTAGACTCACAAGGCCACATTACATGCTTCCAATTCTCAACTGTTTCATCTCGATGTTCACGAGCAAAGATAAACGTTTTTACCATTTGCTGCTGACACTAAAGGCTTCGTGGCGGATTTGCAGTTGACTAAATTCAATTCCTCCGACACTCGACTCACGGCTTTCAAAAAATTCGCCGGCCATTATTTGCATTGATGAACGCCGGTTCTTCTCCACCAAAGTCTTCAAAAAGCGTCAGTCTCTGTTAAGCAGAATGTAGACCACCTTCCACTATTTCCATGACATGAACCGGGTTGGCCACTGTGCTTCCACCGTACTTTTTTACTCTGTATTGTTCTCATGTTCATACCAGGAAGTGTACAAATGTCCGGAGTCGATTTTTCACTGGATGAATCCCAAAGATGTGTCCTTTATCAAATGCAAAACTTACGAGTGTTTTCCTCGCATCTTCATTTCTCCAATGTTAATGAACAATTTAGAATTCAACACGCACTCATAACAGATCCTTACAACTGGAGAATGTTACTGATACAGTCTCGCTGAAGCAAAAGTAACTTCAAAATGAAATAGTACAAAATACATTGAGTAGGTAAAAATGCAGTGCGCGAGTTTTTCGGGGCCACTCAATGTCTGAGCTTATGACGCCCTGGTGCATGTCTCCCTGCTGCAACTCACTTGCACGCTTTGGTGACAAGCATTGTACTTTCGCTTGCGTTTTCTTCATCACGTGGCCGCTCTGATTTTCCTTTTACAGACGCACTCACGCTAACGTTTGACCATAAAGATTTGGCGAAGCATGAGACCTTTTTTGACTTAACTCAAAGAGAGAAAAATGGACGTTGAAGTTATATTGAAAATAAATGGTTTCCCACTCTTTATTAATCGCATCGATCATTAACTTTGCTCTTCATTTCACACACAGTTTTTGAGTTTTTAACTTTTGTCAAACTAGCAGAAACGTTCCTGGCTATGAAATGTATTTTCATCATTTGTGAATGGGTGGCCATTTTTCGTCCAGTCTAATTACTAGCAAAATATTCGAGTAAATTGTGTACAAAAACATGTTCGCTAATTTTAAACAGAAGCCCCATTTCTCTATGATATTATGTATAGTTTCTGTTCAGAAAAATCCTGAACACAAGCCGTCTCATGCCATTTCCAATACCTATATTCAAATAATGAGACAGGAAAACTATTTTTTCGTGTTTCTCGACATTCCAAAGGCATTTGATTGCGTAGACAACAGTATTACTCTCGAAGCTTCACTGCTAGTCATTAGAGGAGTTGCGCAGGATTGCTTCAAATCATTCCTAACAAATAAGAAGCAGGACGTTGCCATTGACGATGCACAATTAGAACTACTGGAAATTAGCCAAAAAAGAGTGCCACAAAGGTCTGCCCTCGGGACTCTCATTGTGATAATATTTATGAGCGATTTAATGATTCCACTTCTTCTTTCAAATTCGTTGTTTTTGCCGACTGCAGCTCACTTTCTCTGACTCTTCCCCATGAAAACCCCATTGTAATTGCCAACTAAATTAGATGTGAACTGCAAACTTCCCCATAAAAACCCCATTATAATTGCCAACGAAATTAGATGTGAACTGCAAAAGGTTTCACGGTGGCTCGACGAGAACAAAATATGCAACTATGTCAATAAATCTTTAGAACGCATTATATTTTCTAATAAGTGTAATGGGTTTCTTTTATGCAATAGAATTGGTGATAGTCAAGTTGAAGAAATCAACTTAATCAAGCTCCTGGGCATTATAAAAGATAGAAAAACGTATTTCACAGAGCATATTTCACATATCAATCCTAAATTATCAAAATTCTATAACAATCTTGAGCAGAGTCAATAATGTGTTTCCTGAAGAGGCTTTACGAATACTTTATCAACCACGTTTTTTAAAATTTTTAAAACGGATTAGAGGAGTTGCATGGATCTGATAAAACTTACACCAATACGCTCTTAACGTTTCGGAAATGGCCAGTAGAGAAGTGAGAAAGTTGGAAGGCAATGCCCACACGAATGACTCATTCAATTCATGGGAAATTTACTCTGAAATATAATTGATCTCAAAATCTATTCTAGAATGTACTGTTCTTTTTTGGCTCAAATAAAATGTTGTAGTTAACGTAAAGGATCAAACTCGGCATGAAGCCATTAATTGATCAGTCTAGTGTGCGATTCAATAATGTGAATCGCATGATAGCGTTCAGATGTGAAGCTTTAAAAAGCGCTGAACTCATTTAGGCCCACATGTAGCTGCATTAAAACGAGTCCATTGTAATAGCCTTAAGAAACTTCCTTCTTGATGTATCCCCTGTGGTATACAAAATTGTTCGTAACCTACAAGGTGAACTCTGAATTTTTATTCCTCAAACTTTTAAGCGTGGTACGTTAGCAGTGTGCATTTGGGAAGTTAACTCAATGCATCACTCAATGAAGGGTTTAAATAATACATGTACGAGGCGAGGGTTGATGGTTTTTTCAAATTCCGGAGCGTACAGCCATGAACCCGGAAGAGTTTCACGGTTGGACTGGAACAGCGCTCGTGGGCTGGGGCTGTTAGCGCCGGTACCGAGAACATCCGGAGGGCAGCGGGACATTATTCCGAGAAATTACGGCGCGGAAAGATCTGAAACAGAACTCGTTAAACACTTCCGTGTTCGAGATGAAGAGGTATGTAGCTTCCTATTTTTACCGTGGGAAATGTTCGAGCACTACCATGGTAGATATTTACGATGGTAGATACGAGCACTATTTGGTCTTCAATGAACATTAGGTCAATTTCTAGGTGATCTCAGTTTTATGATCAATGCGAAAACCAATGGATAAATGTACATTTTCATGCATACATCTCGCATATTTAAAAATACCACCTTCAGTGCTGGAATAGAGAAGAGTCAAACATTAAATGTGGAAAACTAATGATCTGAAATAGCCCGAAAAATAAATTTCTTTACTTTCATAAGCAAATTCCACACACACACATGCACACACATCCAAACTCACACACACTCAGAGAAATACGCAGAAGGTGGGGGCTGTTGTTAATTTAACAGCATGATTGTCTTCATCAAGATTTAGTTCCGTCAACAATTAATCTTTTCAAAGGATGGTTAATAACGTCTAATAACTGAATAGACGCACAATCTCGGCCAGTCCTATGAGAAATTCTCGAATGTTGGCTGTGTCTGGTGCGCTGTCGGAGTGTAGTACTTGCAGCGCAGAACTGCGTGCAGCGGCCGCACGCGTACACATCGATAACATCCACTTCACAGGCATTCCTACAACCGCTCCTTCTACCAAAGAATGATGTAATCAAAACCTATTCTTATTTAACGCTCTCTTGTCCACTGAAGTGCAAAAACCTATGCACCAAAGACGGTACCTTTTTCTTCAAGTGAGTGTCCAAATCTCCAAGCAAGGGAAGTTCTACGTACAACGTTTGCGTTGCTACGCTGGGGTGACAGCGGGAGGGTTAAGTTTTGATCTAAACAATTTCCTGATAATTTTCAATAAGAAATTTTGGATACTTATTGTCAGCAGCCAATCAGTAAATATGTTCAACTGAGCGGTGAAAATTCTATATGTACTAGACATGCTAAACGCTCGATAAAGTAGTGTGGTTGTGCATAATTTTATATTAAATTTAATGCGTCGCTTGAATCTTGTTTTGCTTGCTTTTCTTTGAAGCGATCGCGCACTTAATTTAGCATGACCTAACATTGTGGCTTTCTGTCGATAATGTCAATAATTGCGTCCAACAACGTCATTCAAATACTCTTCAGATCCGAAATGTGCCCCCTGAAGCGTCATGTTTCATCAAACTAAATATTCTTGCGTCTTGCGATTCTTCATGACAAAATTTTCACACATTATGAGAAAGGAAGGCAACCCACAAATCTCTGACCGCATACTTAGACCAATGCTAGGCCGCAGTCACCGATATTGTTTACTCGCCTGCTTCTGGAGCTAACGTGGAAAATTGTACAAGCCCTCATTATATATTAACGAATTTTGAAGCCACAAGCGGAAACGTTTTAGGTTATCATCAACGAGAAATAGTCAATGATCCTTAATTTCATCGTGAATCACGAATAACGCTTTGCTCGCTTAGTTTAGTAAATATAAGCTAATAGATCACATCCGTTCGAATAAATGACAACCAACAATAACATCAACCTAAAACCTATTTTACATATTTTCTGCTGAGGCTACGTTACCATTGCCACAAATATCATGCATCGCATTTCCGAGAGAAACCATGGCCCCGCAACCTATTTGATAAAAATTCCTTATCTTTTGAAGAAAAAAATGAATTCCATCACTTTGGCTGTTCGGTACTATTTTGATAAAAGTGTGCGAGTTGTTGGTGCAAATAGCGTAAATGGCGCTCGTTTGGCGCCAATGTGAACAATACGCAAAGAGTCCGGACAAGCGAACCTTCCGTTTGCATAACGGATGCTGCAGTCACGTAGATGTCGTATACGACCTTCACCTTGACTAGAGAGTAACGTTAGTCTCACTACGAAGTGACGCAACAAATGTTCGAGGTGCGACCTTCGACGGGTAGTGTGGCCCGGTATAAATATGGTGGCTTGTGTCCGTAACAACATCAGTGTGGCTTGCAATACGAGCGTACGACAACAAGTGACGAGTCACGGAAGATACAGAACTCTTCATTGATAAATAAATAAAGTAATTCGGAGTTTAAGAGTGAGCTTAAATATTCCTGTGGAGACAGCAGAAAGGCTGTTCTGATATCTTGATACAGTTTTTGGGTAAAAGAGTTCAGAATTGTGAAGACGCTTACGCTTCAATTGAAGAAAAATTTTTGTTTCTCGTGAAAAATAAACCAAAATGAAGATGAGAGTTTTTGTTGCGAGTGTGGTGTGTGCCGCGGCGGCTCTCCTCTCGACCGCCACAGCTAGCATCAACAGTGAGTGATTCCTTCCAATAGCAGCCGTCGAAATTGTCCGATGCTCTGATGTGATTTCTTAGATTTCTTATCGTAAAATTCATTTATTTCTGACCGCTTTATTTTCATCTATATTATTTCTTTTCATTACTAAACATAAACAATAAACACTTCATTACTCGTGAGTAAATTATCGCGTTCAAAGTAAGGTTTGTAGGCTTAACAGTGTTTAAATGAACATGAACTGAAGCGAAGAACTACAATTTCCGGTATAAATTATGATACGCCATGGGAAACATTTCATCAGTACAATTTTTTTACGTTGAATTTATTGAAACCTCATTCTTTAATATTCTCAAAAACGGTATTCTAGTCCTATAGCATTTGAACCTATTTGATTACAGCTGAATTCATATCTCACGTGTTGAAAATATTTGAACAATTTCTTGTGAAACTTTACGTTTCACATTTTTGGGAAAAAATATTCACCAGGCATTCGTCAACGTTGTGCAAGTGATGAAAAAGAAAGAAAGTAAGAAAAGAAAAGCCATTCATTTGTAGAAAAAAGTCGCTACAGAAGATGAATTATAACACACTGGCTTGTGAAAATTGTTTCGATAAAAAGATGTTTAAATGAGAGATAAACTATCCGAGGTGCACAATAGCCGTGCCAGGGGTTAACTGTGTAATTGAGCGAAACAATCAAAACGTATTCTCTTGGCTAATTTACCCATGACAAGGTAACTGAAAGCTTTTAAATGCTTTAAATATTATTGGAAAATGCCTCGGAGGTTCTTTCAATGCAAGTTAAAACGAAAGAAGAGAAAACATGAAAGACTTCGCTGAAATAGACCGAAAAAGCGTCTTAAATGATGAGAAAACATTAGCCAAGAGTAATTTATGAAAAAAGATAGCCCAACACGCACATCTAAAACAAATAAACAAACGTCTACCGCAAAAAAGAATTTCAGAGCTTGTTCATCAAACTATGAGTAAGATGATTTGTTTAGGAATCCGAGCTTGGATTATTCCTATTTTCATTTATGTATTTACATTTTGGGATACAAAAACGTATGACGCTTATTGGGGTAACGATAGATCTCTTTTTGAAACAGCTAGCAAGTGAATTAATTTTATTAGCTGAAATATCGAGTTCCTTCTGATTAAAAGTTCAGTGCTAACTGGTCGCAGAGCGTTAAGCGAATTTAATCTTCTTGACTTTCAGTTTTTTTCCCAAAAAAATTGAACACTTCATTTTGCTATATCGAACTGACGACTGTATTGCTCAGCGTAGTCGAAAGAAATAATAAAAAAAATGAAAAATGTAGGACACGCTAGATTGACCTAGTTTCTACTTTTCTGACAGAATTTTAGAGAAACCAAGTTTCAGTCTATGAACAAGAAAAAATTTAATTTCCTCATTTTCCATCCTCCCTATGATAATAGTTTTCTTAATGTGATGAAAGAACATTGAGATTCCGCTAATTTTGTTGCATATAGTTTCTACGTGTAGTTTTAAAGTCATATTTTTGTCAAAGCCAACACAAAGGTAGTTTACCATGTCGGCTCGCTCAATTCTATCATCTCCAAACATCGGATATTGAGGATTTATTCACTGCATTCTTTGATTCAAAAATAAAGCATTGCGCTTTACTTACGTTTAAAGTAATTTTGGTCATAACACGATTTTAGGTTCTTTAGAAGGTTTTCTGCGTTGCATTGTGTTTCTTTCAAATCTCCTACAGAACTTGTCATGGAATAGTTTAAGTGTTTGATGCTCGCTGAATGATCTGTTTAGAAATTTTAAAATTTTTTGTATAAGTGTCATTGAACTAATCACTGAGAAGTAATGAATTACAAAAGAAAGGAGGAAGGATAGGGTTTTAGGTCGCATTACATTGACCTTGATCTTGAGCCAGTTCTGGCACGCTTCCTGACTTCACTGGTCTCATCTGGCAACATCGCGTTGGTCTCGCACCAACTGATGCACCTGCTGTCAGAGGTCGCTTGTCTATTGCTGCAATGAGATGTGCGCAGTCTTCCTACCTCTCTGGAACAACCTCCCTTATTATGCTATCATAGATCAGGCTTTATCGCTTCCTACCTGAGTAATTACTAGTATTCATGTTAGTAAACAGAACCGATCAGGGGGCGGCGGTGGTTCTCGGTACTCAAACAGCCAATAAATGCGTGTTACTCAGAAATCGTGCTGATAGTAACATCATAAATAAATGATGTTAGAAATGCGTGATCAAATAAACCTAAAGAATGATATTTAAAATATTTCATCATAGAATTAATTTCAAAATTAGGTATTTTAATTTCGTGAATCTCGAGAGCGACCGAATGGTTTTTTAAACTAGTTTCAGCTCATATTGTTTATTCGCAACAAAATCTATTTTTTAGGAAGATTTAAGACCCTCAATCAACCTGATTGGTAGTGCAGAGATTAGAAACTACTCCCACAGCGCTAGGATCATCATAATTGGTTCGTTTCGCGGGAGCAGAGCTCACGCAGCTCATGCTCTCCAAACAATTTAAACTTCGGACATCTGACCGGAAAATTAACAAGACAACAACTCATGGCGTTATAACAAACTTCTTCGACGTGCCTCAAATTATACGAACGTAAACTTAAGTGTTACAGATTTATTTACCTTCATGCTCTATATTGTGAGACAGTACCCCACGATCTATGTGTATTCCTCGTACGTAATGTCCATCCGTTGAATAGCACACTGGCTAAAAAAAAGTTAATATTAAGGAAATTCGATATTTCGGTCATATGTGAAGATTTCGCTCGGTTCACTTGAGGTAAACGTCTCTCAGGATTTAATTCAAAAAAATTAATTGTAACATTGTGTCCAGTGGCTGACGTGGCGTGTGGGCGACCGGCCATGCGCACGTCTCGCGTCAAGGGCGGACGCAGCGCAAAGCTCGGAGAATTCCCATGGATGGTGTCCATCAGGATCAACGGCGGACACTTTTGCGGCGGTGTCCTTATTCACAACAAATTCGTCCTCTCCGCCGCTCACTGCACCGAGAGGTGAGTGTGCTTGATGTTACCTCTAAGTTTCTCAAAAAAAAAAGCTATCAAGTGAGGCTAACCATTTATTGATCATTATTCAAACGAGATTTTTATTATAAATGTTTCGATGAAATGAAAAAATAATAGCTTGCTCACATTTTAGAAAATAATTGAGTATATTTTTCTGGTTGATTCAAAAGTGAACTAACATTGCTAGGGAAATTATACACCTCCACAGCAGGTCCTAACGTACCCTGATTTAGGTTGAACGAATTGATTTAAAGAATTACATTGCATGTCGAGAGGCTGAAAACTCGCCTGAAGCACAAAATCCAACAATACAAATATTTAGAACGAATGTCAGAGAAACATAATTGAACCTACATGAAATTCTCAATTAAAAAAATAAAACGCTGTACTTCAGTGATATTAAACAATTTGGAGCTGAACTTCCCAACACTTCGCTGTAGAAAAAATCAATTTATGCAAAATTTCGTTCAAAGTACTCCCATTTTAGAATACTTTTAGATTTCATACTAATTGAAATTCCCAGAAATATTATTTACTTATTTATCACTTCAATTTTCAACTTCACCGAAGTTCATCTAGATATTTTGTGCTCTATAGCTAACTTAGAACTAATGATTAAAATGTCGCCCTGCAGACGGCCGGTGAAGTTCGTGACGGTGGTGGTGGGCGAGTACAACCTCCTCGACACGGAGCAGCCCGTCGCTGAGCAGATCATTCAAGTCCGACAAATCTTCACGCACCAAAATTTCTCGAAGGTAATGAATCTTATGGGTTAACTTGCTGGTGTTATGGGTTAACTTGCTGGTGTTATGGGTTAACTTGCTAATAGTATGGGCGAACTTACGCGACCAATGCAAATTATAGAACGAGCTTTGATTTGAGATATCCCTGTCTAGGCTTTTCTTATGTTTCTAAACAGCTGAACTTCATGACCAATGATGGCCTTAGTGGTTTTGCAATATTTATGGCATTATATTTTTCATCAGAAGTAATTTTCGCAGTTTTTTGCTTCGTAATTACTGAATGATGTCCAACGCTCAGGGTCTAAGATTTATCCCTCGCTGATTTAGCGCTACATCGCGGACATTTCCTGGGTGTAAGACTTACATATCTGCCATGTTCACCCAGCGCTACATACTGGACATATCCTGGGTGTTAGACTTACATATCTGCCATGTTCACCCAGCGCTACATCGCGGACATATCCTGGGTGTTAGACTTACATATCTGCCATGTTCACCCAGCGCTACATCGCGGACATATCCTGGGTGTTAGACTTACATATCTGCTATGTTCACCCAGCGCTACATCGCGGACATTTCCTGGGTGTTAGACTTACATATCTGCCATGTTCACCCAGCGCTACATCGCGGACATATCCTGGGTGTAAGACTTACATATCTGCCATGTTCACCCAGCGCTACATCGCGGACATATCCTGGGTATTAGACTTACACATCTGCCATGTTCACCCAGCGCTACATAGCGGACATATCCTGGGTGTAAGACTTACATATCTGCCATGTTCACCCAGCGCTACATCGCGGACATATCTGTGCTGGAGCTGCAGCGTCCGGTGGCGTGGAGCGCGACCATCAGGCCGCTCTGCCTGCCCGACCTCGCGCTCGACGGCAGCAGCGACCCGCTCGACAACTCCGCCGCCACCCTCGCCGGCTGGGGCTGGTCTGATGAGCTCGCCAACGGTAAATAACGAGCCGTTTGCGCTTAAAAACTTGTCATTTGCGGTACATAACTTGCCATTTCAACAGTAAATAACTTTCCATTTGTGGTAAATAACTTGCCATTTGTGGTAAATAACTTGCCATTTGTGGTAAATAACTTTCCATTTGTGGTAAATTACTTGCCTTTTGTGGTAAATAACTTGCCATTTGTGGTAAATAACTGGCCATTTGTGGTAAATAACTTGCAATGTGATCATGTTCCTATTATTTACGGTCATCTGAGTCGTATAACTAGAGCGTACATTTGGTCAAGCGAAAAATAGTTTACTGATAACATTCAGTTAAAGTTCAGCATCCCATTCTACTTTCCGCGGAAGCGTAGACGGATCTATAATAGTTAATCAGAGAGAAGTTAAAATAAATCCGTAGAATACTTCAGCTGTATTGTTTTTCAAAACAACGTTCAACTTGACAATCATAAATATTAGGGCAGGAATAATACTTTTTGGTAATCTAATAATCGTAGAAAATATTTCAGAATAATTGAACGTTTCAGGAAATCCGTTAACCGAGCACTTTAATTACGTGCGAGTCGTTGATTTTGTGGCTGCTATGATAACTTGCTCATTGATGTGCAATTCTTTGCTCTCTCTCTCTCTCTCTCTCCTATGATCGTTAATTTGGTGCTGCGTTGGTTGCAGGAGGTGTACGCATGAACACGCTGCAGAAGGCGAGCCTGAAGATCGTGCCGAAGAGCACCTGCCAGAGCTGGTACACGGAGAACACGGGCAAGCCCTTGGGGCACCCCCAGTCCATCGTCCTGTACGACACCCACATCTGCGCTGGCCTCAAGAGCGGCAGCAAGGACGCCTGCCAGGTGAGCTGCAGTAACTAACTCTGTGTGTCGAACATGACGCATACCGAATTTTGCTGTATGTAGAAAGAATTAATTGAGACAAGGGCATTTCTGCGGTGTGTACCACTAATGACACGCAAAGACACGTGTCAGGTGAGCTGCATTAACTAACTTTGTGTGTCCCACACTTGAAATGTTGTACTCATATTTCGATATGAGTGCTCACTAACCAGAGTTTGTGCAACAATGCTGCGTCACTAGGATTTTGTTTTCTTAGTTACTTGGATTTATTTGCATTGTCAAAATCAGATTAACGCAGCGAAGGGAACGCATATTTTTGTGCCTTTCTCTCATTCATTTTTTGTTTCGACAATTGACATGTGTGTTACGATACCCATGTGTGAATAGCAACCAAGGACTTTAATATTAAGATTTCAAAGAACCAATGTTGCATTGATTGTGATTAACTGGGCCATACACGTAAAGGCTTTGTCAGTTTTGAGTGGGTACAACGAGTACTCGCCCGCGCAGCCGAAAAAAGGCTGGCTCGTGTTTCAGAACCTAGCAGCAGATCTCTCTTGCCTTCGAATGACTCGAACTGAAAGCGATTCGCTTAATTTTTACTTCAAGCAATTCGGATGATGTCTCTTGAGACGGCAGAAATACATTAGAACTATTTCTTCATTTCTTTTTGTTTCTTGGTCGCAGAGACATGTCTAAAGCACAGGATACGAATATTTCCTGTACAATATAACTTTATGGATATATAAACTATTGTAAAAACAATATATAGATCTGTTTCAACAAAGCTTGGTATCGTACTCTAAACTGTTCCGATAGAAGATTGTTATCGTATGCTGTGCGCACATTGCTTTTTATTTTAAGAATCAGAATGCGGATGTCATTTTAGATCGCGTGACGTTATTTCCAATTTCTGTTTTATTCGCTCCTTCACATTGCTTTTAATTTGAAGAATCGGACTGCTGATGTAGTTATAGATCGCGTGACGTTAATTCCAATTTATATTTTGTCCCGCTCGGCCAGGGCGACAGCGGCGGCCCCCTCATGGTGCGCGACGCGGAGGGTCGGCAGGTGGTGGTGGGCATCGTGTCCTCTGGCGTGGGCTGCGGCAGGCCGGGCCTGCCAGGCCTCTACACGCGGGTCAGCAGGTACCTCGGCTGGATCCAGACCACCGTCAGCGCTGCGCAGGCTGCCGCTCGGGTCTAGGCCTCACGCCGGGGGTCTAGGGGTCATGCCAGTGGTCTAGTTTTCACAATAGTGGTCTAGGCTTTACAATGGTGGCCGAACTCAAAGCTTGCGCTGTGGGGGACAAAGACTATTAGCAGTCGCTGAACGCGTCAACAGTCGGACACTTCCACGATGTTAGGCCTGAAATCTGGGTGCATTTTGACATTTGGGCATTCTCAGCTGAGAAAGTAATTTCCTTAAGAAGAAATTAAAGGGATGAACTGTTATAACCGAACAGGAGCAAGGATTGTCAAGGCTCGAAAGTGTCTCAAATAAAAATGAGGACTAAGCTAGTCTGTAGACCTATAGCAAGGGCGGGAGTATGTGGTACATCATGCCGAACTTGAGTGCGAATTGTAATTATTTCATGATGTGAAATCAAGCTTTTGGTTTCCTTAGTTTTTGTCATCTATGACGTAGTTACATTTTTGATACTCGTCATACGCTTCAATGAAGCGAAAATTTGGAAATAGCGCATTTTCCGTTTCAAGTTTTCAGTCAGCTCGCTATCAGCAACGAGTATCATTATCGTCAATACTACGAACATCTCCAGCAGCATGAAATAGAATTTAAAATGATAATAATTTTAAGAAAATAATTTTTAGCCTCTCAACTATACGAGGTGCCACACGGTGTTGGCAAGCCAGCGCTTGTTTCATGTCACATGCTGTAGAACTCTACCCCTACGCATCGTACTTGCTGAATGCATTCATACGCGGATAATTTCAAACATTTAAACAATTGTTCAATTGCCCACGCAATCTAATGATAAAACAATTGCTTACTAGATTTAATTATTAACCTAGATTTTAATTGTGCATGAATTCAGAGCATTGCATATTTGTTTTTTGACTAGTGTTCTGTGAGCGTCTTAGCCTGCAAAACCATATGAGATAACGTGGCATTAAATGGTCCTTTTTTGGGGCCGCTGTTGCTGAACTTCAAGTTAGGCAACACAGCCGTTTCAAAACACAGCCTTGATAACTCAATGTAGGTACATGCGCAACCTATTCTATGTAGTAAAGAACAGTTTCTCAGCTTTTCCTGCTTCTGGTTGGAATTTGCATTCGAGATGTGATGAGCTCTGGCCACAAGCAAACAAGTTAATATGAAAGTTGCAGTTTTCTATCAGAATTACTTAGAGAAAATGTAAAATTTTTCACTTACCACAAGTAAACGAGCTATTCCCTAATTTGTATAGATATTATATGAATGGAGCAATGCACAAATCACTCAGAGTGAAAGTTTGTAGCATTCAGACTAGTGCTCAAGCCTTGCAAAGGCGTGCGAAATGAGAGCTTTGCCTGCATTTAATTAGAGGTGCGAGAATTGATCCTTTATTGTCATTGAACACGACAATCTAATAACACCTCGCACTACTAGTGCACAATACATGTTTTCATTATTAGATTAATTAAGATCTCATACCGATGATGGTATTAGTGTGTGTTCTCTAGTCAGTCACCAGCTCCGGCTAGTGATGAGCTCTGTCTAAAGATCTCGGTTTCCTATTTCTGTTAGTAATAAACTAGTTTATTTCAATTAAAATGTAAATGATAAGTTTAGATTTCAAAATGATTCTCATTTTTACGAGTTACGTAATTGTTCTTGTTGCGTTGATGAGTTTTTATTGCGGAATCACATAGGTTTTAAGTTGTTCTATTTTTGAGAGTGTGTTTTTGGTCAGGAAGCGCATTGCTAGCGTGAAAAGTAGACGCTAGTTATTTTTTATGCATTTGTCTCACGGCACAATTCTCCAACTGTTGTTTTGAAAGAGATGTCAGTAATGATCAACAATGCTTGTTATTGACGCATGTGCGTAATAAAAGTCGCAATTCAATTCAAAAATTTACATTGGCTGCTCCTAATATTCATAACACACTTCTTCCCACTTTCCGTACGAATATTTACTTCCAAACAAGCTCACAATGTCCTCATTAATCTGTTTTAGTGCACGGAAAGGATGCATGATAGTTATTGTTTGAATTTCTCTTCAAGATTTAATAAAGCAGCGGTTGATCTTGCGTCCATCTCATGTCACTGGACACAAAGTCCTCACAAAGTTCGTTCGGTAGGTTGTCTTGTTAGCGTTGGAGTGAGGGTGCGTAAATATTGTTACGTCGAAACAAAGCTCTTTGCTTGATTCAGTGTTATCGAACGCGATGCAATCTTCGCGAGGTCTGTGTGTGTGTGTGTGTGCCGTGCCAATGTTTGCTTTTTGTTGGGTTCTGTGTGTGTGTCTGTGTGTGTGTGTGTGCTGAAGACGAGCGGCCATTGACAAGCCCTCAATCACCGCGATAATTGGATGAGAAGTAATGGCATTGCTCTTGTGTATGTATGAAGAATAATTTCATTTCTCCGCTCTGTGGCTCAAGAAATTGCTAGGTGAGAGTTATCATCCATCAGCCTGGTAAGGTAAACAGTTGAGAATATTGGAGTGGGTCAGTTTGTGTTGAATTTGGAGTGAAGCAAATAACAAAATGATGATGTTTTGCTCTATAGTTTTTGAGAGCCTTAAGGAGAGTTCTGCAAACATCATCGAGTGCCCTCGAAACATTAGCGAGGTGCATCAGGACTGCTGTTCGCTCAGAGGTTGCATGTAAAGCATAGCATGCCATATGTTGTCTCGCATCATGTTTCTAGTCATTGAGATTTCAGTAGGTAAACTGAATTTCTATCAGTTGTATTTATGCATGTCTGTAATGTTTTCTTAATGGTAACATATGTATAAAAACTAGAGTGAGGGCATTATTAATCCAATCTAATTGTTTGAAGTATGAGCATTTATACCTAAGAAACTTTACCGCTAAGGTGACGCTGGAGGTTACCAGTCCTTTGGTGCTTTAGGTTACCAGTCCTTTGGTGCTTTAGGTTACCAGTCCTTTGGTGCTTTAGGTTACCAGTCCTTTGGTGCTTTAGGTTACCAGTAATGTGGTGCTATAGTTTACCAGTATTGTTGTGCTATAGATTAACAGTATTGTTGTGTTATAGATTACCAGTTTCTTTTATACAAGTTTTTGCACGAAGGATGATTTATTCTTACAGATAAATAAACATAGCCAGAGGTGATGACAGCCGAAGAAGCAGGCGATGGTAGCTATGGAGGAGGATGTGGCCGCTGTGACCGGTGTATATTCAAGTCCTAGAATGATCTCAGTGTTTTTGTTTGTATAATTTACTTATAACTTTAGAGTAAGTTTAGCATTATAAGGTTTATTTTATTAAAGATGCTTTGTATTTCCTGTTTTCTAGTCGTAAAAACCCGAGATTCTGAGGGGAGACTGTTTATTCCATTCATCCAATATTTGCTCCAGTCAGAGTTTCATTATAGTATCTTCGAGTCAATCACAATGTTTTGCTCATTATATATTTCATATTTATTCCCACTCGTATTCTATCGCAATGTATTTCCATAGACTACAAAGTAGAGACTTGCTGTGTGCACTCAGTGACCTGCCAGCAAACACAACCGTCACCTTTACCGCACCCGAGCCTTAATGACAAAAATTTATATTTAAAATCAAGTATTTGCCCATTTTCGATTCATCCTTCAAACACATTCCACGACCACCGTGAGAGTTGTTTTTCCAGCTTTTTATGAAGCGCGATTACCGATGAAGCGACCGGTATACAGCAGCAGTTACCAATGCAGTGCCAGTATACAGCAGCAGTTACCAATGCAGTGCCAGTATACAGCAGCAGTTACCAATGCAGTGCCAGTATACAGCAGCAGTTACCAATGCAGTGCCAGTATACAGCAGCAGTTACCAATGCAGTGTACCAATTACCAATGCAGGATACTGCATTATACATCAATTACTTCATACAGACAACTTTAGATTGTTGTTACACATTATTTATTCATATTTCATACCGACAACTTCAGATTGTTACACAATATATCTTCGCGCTTCATATGGACAACTTTTCTTCATTTGTGTGCTATTTTACGTAAGAGAATTAATTACTTGTTTTTATTTTTTACATTCATATTTTTGTGCTTTACCCGACAACCACGATTAAAATTGAAAATCATCAATGGTTTTGTTTCGTTTTCCTTGCATGAATTTGGGAGCGTATGAATTGAAAGAAAAATTTTGGAAGCGAATGAAAACGTCCGAGGGCTGGTCCCGTCCGAGAGCATGTCACGGCCTCGTGCGCAAGTTTGTTTGAAATTGCGCTCATGGAGCGGCCGGAATGTTCCATGAGATGCGTTAGTGATCAAGTCATTCTAATCCATTGAAAGGCTGGCCATTGTGCTTGATCTTGGGGGATTTTCACAACTCAGTGAAATAATGCAACCATTTTGAAACAATCAATACTATTCGGTTCAACAGGCAAAATTTCATAGTTGAGTTTCATTAACAGTCAGCGAAGAACAACACCATAAACATCGATAAATAAAGAAGCGTAATACTAGTACATTCATGCAGATTAATGGAATCCATTTTCAGCTGTTTTCGAGAAGGCCATCAAACTTTGGTCTACCTTTGACCTGCGAAGTTCGTTCGAGCGTGAGCGAGTGAGGCGTTGCACATACGCGTAAGTCTCCTAAAACAAATCTTTAGAGTCGTGCAAAAAAGTTGTACTCGAATGAGTGAATACTTCCTTCGTCGTCTTTCTCATTCGCTTCCCCGTAGCCCATGAGGAATGTGTTCGACATTTTGCGCTAGTCGCCAATCGCTGGAAGTTCTCAGAGGAATACAAGTCTGTTTTGTATCTTGTAGCAATACTATTCAATCCTTCAATGCATGCCCTCACATTGAAATTAACAACTATTCATAACTTCAGGAATTAATCGAATTTGTCCTCGTAGAAAGTATTAATAGACTTCAACAGCAGATTTGTTGCAAATTCTTCATATATTTTGACAGCTTTCAATGTAAAATAAGAACTCCGTCCTACAGTTGAGTATCTTAGTGAGTACATTAGTACTATCCCTTTATCAGAGATAGTACATGACGTTTGCGTCGTACAACAGAGAAATTTTTTGAAAATTTAATCGCTTCTCAAAAGTCAACACAGATGGTGCACACACACACACAAACTTACAAGGAATACAAATATCAAGAAAAGAAAGTCACTTATTGACATAAAATTTGGTGTTTTCCAAGGAAAATTCTTTAACACTGACGCAGCTCTGACGGCGAGCTGTCTTTCTTCTTGAGACTTTATACTGAAAATCATTCTATGGCTCTTAAGTTAAGATAAAAATAATGGCGATTACAGACAATGAATGCATAATTCCATATATTGTACTTTAATTTTAAAAAAATGTTTATACCTGTGATGAAGGCTATGAAATCAAAATTGACGATTTAAAAACGTCAAAACGTACTCGCATTGAAGGTGATCAAGACTTAGTGTTTCAATAGGGGATTTTGCAGCATGTGGCGCGTTGCTCTAATGCTACACCGGCTCTGACTTCAGGCTCATGAATTGGCATCTCAAGCGTGCATTAGAAAAACATTTTTACTATTATGAGGGTGTAGGCGCTAGTTTTGTTCACTTTACTTACTTATATTTATATACTGATGACCGAGCAGGAAATTGTTATTGTTCTTCAGATATCAGTGTTTGGAAATAGTGTGCGATGCCACGACACGTCACCTACCGACATAATGACGTGTTAGGTCAACCTCTCATTCCGTCCATCGGAGATGGTTGCTGCTATGGAACCATAACACTGGTGGTAGCTGTGATGACCCTGAAATTCCATCAGAGAGCAGTGTTTGTCATTGTGAGTAGAATACCATGCAAGAACTTCAAGCGATGGTGGCCCATATGCACTGGCGCCTAAGTACTTGTGCGCGGGCGCCTAGCACTTGTGCACGGACTCCTTAGTACTTGTTGAGGCGTCCAGGGTACTGGGGCTGGTTGGGCACGAGGGTCTCCACTTCCGTGTCTTCCTTCAGGGACTGGAAGTGAGCCACCGGACACATCCACCAGTACACGTGGATCACTGCACAGCGCAAACATGGTTTATGCCAGGCGGCGTGTTGTATTATGCGCTCATTGTACTACTGTGCTTGCCGTTGTGATCATTAAAAACGAAAATTGGGCTGGTCAGAGGATTCATGTGCTTACCCTAACGATATAGTGACGTATTAATAAATCGATCCATGTTTGTACTTTTAGATAATTTTTTTTTCATTCTCAAGGGCCTGCGCAATAAATTCATATACTTTCATAGAGAGGTTGACACTTTAAGTCAATCACGCTTACTTGACATGAATAAATATTCAAAAAATTGAAATTGCCTAACAATAAATTGTTGAAGCTAAAATGGGTAAATGAAGCATAGAATGAACGCGAAATGACCGCATGTCATTCGAGGCAGCGCCCTCCAGGCACCGCGCTGAGTCAGCTCAGAGGCACAACACCAAAGTAGATTGCAACAAAAAGTAGTTAAAACATGAACGTTTATTTTCCTGCAAAATCGTGTTTATAAAAGGTGAATGAAAGTAGAAAGCTGGAGTACAACTAAATAATTTGTGAACATGACTGGCACGGTAGCTGAATTAGCTCAAGTCAGGAATGCTAATTCGGTTTAGCTTTTCATGATAACTAACATGATCTAGTGAGCCTTTTTGGTATGAGGTGAGAGATTACCGAAAGAAGTTTAGGTCAAACAAGGAGCAAGAAAACACTCAGGAACACCGATTCACACTTAAATGGCTTTATGGGACTGCCATGAACGGCACAAATATGCAGGAGTCATCCAGGGAAGTAAGTTATTGAGCTAAAGGCTTCAGAAGAAATGAAGATTATGAAGTAGAAGTGTGTATAAATCATATTTACCCTTGTCAAATGTAACACGAAGCGTGTATGAATCATATTCACCCATGCCAAATGTAACACGAAGTGTGTATAAAATATGATCTCACTTGTCAAATGTAACACGAAGTGTGTATAAATCATATTCACACTCGGAATGTACCACGAATCGTGTATAAATCATATTAACCCTAGTCAAATGTACTCCGTATCATGTTGGCTGTATTCAATCGTGACCCAAAAAAGAATAGAGCTGAAGAATTCAGCGGAAATAGAGAGACTCTGACCGAAAGCGACGATCTGGAGGAGCCCGGCGATGATGTAGGTGCCGCCCTTGGAGAGCACCTCGTCGTCCTTGCCGTACACGAAGAGGAAGATGATGCCCGCCAGCTGCGCTGCGAACGGCCCGAACTCCAGCACGATCCAGGGCATCAGCAGCGAACGCAGGCTCTGCAACGTTCCCTTAGCCCATATTTCTACCTAACGATACGCTCCATTGTGCTGGGTGACTAGTTAGATGCGTGTAGTGGAGGTAATTTACTAAATGATGAATTAGGAGTGTGCTGTTTAGACAGTCTTTTATAATGACAGATTGGGACTGGGTTTCTTAATGACTGGGTTCGTTGGAACTACTCAACTTGAAGCAGAGTAAATTCGACGAAGGAAAAGGATCGCGTCATTTGAGGAAGTTTCAAGTTAGTCATGTATTCCGAAGGCAGTGAAGTATACGGACGAACAAAGAAGTGAAGTATACGGTGAGACAGAAGACTGTCTCCCGGTACCAGGGCGGTGACCAGGGTGGTATACTCATGGTACTGGGGCGGTGACCAGGGTGGTATACTCATGGTACTGGGGCGGTGACCAGGGGGGTATACTCATGGTACTGGGGCGGTGACCAGGGTGGTATACTCTGGTACCAGGGCGGTGAACAGCACGGTATACTCACGGTACCAGGGCGGGGAGCAGCACGGTATACTCACGGTACCAGGGCGGTGAACAGCACGGTATACTCACGGTACCAGGGCGGGGAGCAGCACGTTATGCTCACGGTACCAGGGCGGGAGCAGCACGGTATACTCACGGTACCAGGGCGGGAGCAGCACGGTATACTCACGGTACCAGGGCGGGAGCAGCACGGTATACTCACGGTACAGGCTCCGTACGTCAGGAACAGGGAAGAGAAGGTATACAGAGCGTAGAACACCAGCAGCACGATCAGGATGGTCTGCAGGTCTGCCGTGATAGAGAGCTTCTTTGTATGAATAATTAATTATAATCATCAGTGTCTTGGTTCATCAACTGGATGAGCTCAAAATATCTCAAGGGAGTTCAAAAGTTGGGTGAGAACTGAATTAATACGAAATGATGCTGCTTATCACAGTGCGTTCTTTCCTCACGCGTTGGTATACAAGTAAATGTATACTATGCAGTATGTCTCTTTGTACTCTCTCTCATATGTACGTATAAATATACTATATATATATGCTGTGTATATAAATTTCTACTGAATTATGTGAGCAGAAAACCTTTATTCCATCATTCATAACTAGCTACTTACACATACCTTATCTTAATTACCAGCACAAAAGCGTGTGAGCAGCGCGCTAGGCGAGCATCTGACCAACAAAGTCCCGCGTGTGTAACCAGCAAAGTAAGTCTACTGCACAACAGACCAGCGCTGGTAACGGTAATGCACGGCTACTGCACGCCTGAATTGCGCTGCCGCGTTACGCCCTGAAATTCTGACGTTACATTTGAAGCGATTGTGTGTTCCCTGCCATGGTGTTTGGGGCTGGCAGTCAGAGCTTGTGTTACTAAGATGATACTGTATATTATCAACTATATTATTATTAAGATGATGTAATATTATCAAGACTACATTGTATCTCTTACGGGCAATGAAGTTATCGAATCCAACGACGTTGTCAATGATGGCGAAGGCGCCGGAGGTGCCGTTGGTGGCGACGGCCTGACTCGCCTCGTGCGCCTCCGTCAGCAGCTGCGTCAGGCCGGAGACGTTGAGCAGCGCGAAGCTGAACACCACGCACAGGATGAAGGATACGATCTGCACAGGATGAAGGATACGATCTGCACAGGATGAAGGATACGATCTGCACAGGATGAAGGATACGATCTGCACAGGATGAAGGAGACGATCTGCACAGGGTGAAGGATACGATCTGCACAGGATTAAGGAGACGATCTGCACAGGGTGAAGGATACGATCTGCACAGGATGAAGGAGACGATCTGCACAGGGTGA
>JACJUY010002935.1:0-14266 GCA_014220935.1 Platorchestia sp. MABIK | reverse complement strand
GCACAGGGTGAAGGATACGATCTGCTCAGGATGAAGGAAACGATCTGCACAGGATGAAGGATACAATCTGCACAGGGTGAAGGACATCTCCGCTACAGCTACGCTGCCGTCCTCTAGGCTCTTAATTCGAGATCTAAGACTATATTGCCACTCCATCTGGAAAAGTTTTCACGAATAAACAGTCACTCAAACTCAAAACTCTGCCGTCGTTTTTATAGCACGAGTACACCAAGTGTTCCTGAAACGATCAAAATGATGAAGAATTCGAAAGATCATTCATCTATCGCGTTAACATTGAATAGAAGCAGAGCTGACTCCACTTCCACATGCACACACAGCTTAGTACTCTTGTGAGAGGTTCACTGAAGGGTCTGATTCATTAACTGTCTTTTGAATGTGTAGGATAAGAGATCACTGATGTACCCGCATGGTGTAATGTCAGGACGCAATGTTCACGTCAGACTCGCTGAACTCTGTGACTGCCGACTGAGATTTTGGAAAGTGATTCCGACTCAAGACGAGTCATGAGTAATGACAGTCACTCACGAGACAGATGATGCCCACAGCGATGGAGCCGTTCTTGGTGGAGAAGCAGCAGCAGCATGACGTCATCATCACCATGTCGTCGTCGTCGTCGTCATCGGAGTCGTCGTCACCTGACGGATGGCCAAAAAAAGCCAAAACGTAACCAATAGCAAGAGAAATGAAATATACGTAACATACTACAAGGAATCTATTACTGCGTGTAATGTACATAAGCAGAGCCATAATAATTTCGTTTGTTCTGAAAAGTGTGTAATGAAGATTTTCTAGAAAACTTTGATACAACTTAGAAATGTGACGTAATGAAAATTGATCTTTTCGATATTTTGTTAAATAGAAACAGATTTTTGAAAGAGGGTAATATCTTAAAAATGAATCATGCATGAACATGGAGACTATTGATATTAATGCGAACACGAATTGCCAGCGTTTATGTTTGTGAGAACCTCACGCTAGAAAAAACTAAATTTATTGCATTCATAATGGATTTGAAATTGTTAGGCAGTACTACTAGACGGGCTAGAAACTGGTGTTTGTACAACGTACCATGACTTCATTCATGTATTTTAAACCATTCTATAAACCTATACATCCTCTCAAATGAAATGAATCCGTGAGCAATATGCAACGAATACATGGTGCACATGTGTATAATCAAGACTGAGAATCACACGCGATCAGCAAGCTTCTCTGTACGGAAGAGTGTTCCGTTCTTTCAGGTTGTCTCACTTGAAATGTGCTATTTAGTGCAGTTTTCTTCAACAACTATTTATAAGCCTCATCATTAGTATGTATATGGATAATCTTAAGTTACTTTAATTCCAGACAAAAATCTTATTTATAATCACAGTTCCTAATCTTATAGACATGTTGACATGCGAGAAATATCGAGTCATTTTCTTGAACGAATGCACGCTGGATCACTCGGCCGCGGAAGCTTTTCGAAAAATCAAGCGCGTTTTTGGTGAGGATGTTGTTGATGCCAGAAATGTTCAGCGGTAGTTTCTAATATTTCGTACGAGACCCCCACACCTCCAGAGCTACGGTCCCCAGGACCCCACACCTCCAGAGCTACGGTCCCCAGGACCCCACACCTCCAGAGCTACGGTCCCCAGGACCCCACACCTCTAGAACTACGGTCCCCAGAACCCCACACCTCCAGAACTACGGTCCCCAGAACCCCACACCTCCAGAACTACGGTCCCCAGAACCCCACACCTCCAGAACTACGGTCCCCAGAACCCCACACATCTAGATTACTTGTTCAAGCATTTCAAAATTTTTGTTAGCGATAAAACATCTTTAAATAAAAAAAGTACAACTGAAACGTTCAAATGATTAATTTGTGAAAAAAGTGAAAAGTTCTTTGAGAAGGAAAATATGCTCTAGAAAGACGTTGGGCAAAGTTCACAGAAATAGGATCTTATTTTGATTAAAATGAAAACTTAGCTGCAGTTATTTTCTTTCATTTTCAAATGCAACATGTCATGTGAGACAACATGTCATGTCATGTGAGACAACATGTCATGTCATGTGAGACAACATGTCATGTCATGTGAGACAACATGTCATGTCATGTGAGACAACATGTCATGTCATGTGAGACAACATGTCATGTCATGTGAGACAACTTGATGTTGCATGCATGTCATGTGAGACAACTTGATGTTGCATGCATTTCAATTAACGTTTTATACATGAGGTAAGAACACCAATATTCGTAAGAAAAGGACGAGCTCAAGTCTAACGCGGTTGAAACATAACACAAAGATGCCAGATTTACCTTTTTCTTGCTAGAATGCTCATGTATATGCTTCTTTCAAATAAAAGCAGTCCACGAAGATCACTCAGTGACTGCTGCCTTGTTAGTCTTTACAAACAAAAAATTAGAATAATCACATGAAAGGATTTTGTAATAAATCACATATCAGAGGATTTTCGAAAGAAAAGGTCCAATTTGGGCAACTTGTGCTAGGTGTATACAGAGTTGGAGAGAGCCCATCTTGTTGCTGCTCTGATGCCCCCTCTGAGTCGCTGGGGAGACTGGGATGAGGGGAGAGCGCGGACACTACGGTACTTACAGAAGGACTTACTTCAGTACAGGCGGTACAGGTTCTTCTTTGTGAGGTCCTCTTCACGACAACACAGTAAGAAACAAATTTGTTCTTCGGATGACCTATCCCGATGATCTGGGTGCGAACGGAAAGCGAATTGAATGAATTTCAATACTTCTCAAAAAGTTTTGGGATCTTGAGGAGTTATTTTTTTTAATCTTCGTTAATCTATATTATTTTTACTGGAGAGTGCTCTCAAACTCGGCAGTTAATAGGCCAATAGTTCTTACATAAATTAGACTTCCTTGAATACTGCCTGCAGGGATAATTTTTGGCTGTATTAATGGCTGCAGGGACTTTATGATCAGAGAAGAATGCAGCAGTAACAGAGAAGACAGCAACAGTTGAGAGACATCAACGCGCACACTGTATTTCAGACCTGGGCGTGCCAAGCACGTTAAACACAAAACCTTGGAGTGCTTACTCATACACACAAATCACCAACCTAAGTGACATAACACATCAAACACAAAACCCTGGAGTGCAAAACACACCAAACACAAAACCCTAGAGTGCAAAACACACCAAACACAAAGCCCTGGAGTGCAAAACACACCAAACACAAAACCCTAGAGTGCAAAAACACACCAAACACAAAGCCCTGGAGTGCAAAACACATCAAACACAAAACCCTAGAGTGCAAAAACACACCAAACACAAAGCCCTGGAGTGCAAAACACACCAAACACAAACCTAGGTGACACAACACACCGAACACACAATCTGGGTGGGGTAATACATCAAGGAAACAATCTGGTGTACCAAAAACCTCAAACACAATTGTAAATTAACATATGCCTTGCTCACTGATTTGGAAATAAAATTCAAATGCGACTATGATCTAATGATCGTATACTTCAATTTAGTACCTGCTTCTCAGTTACACATAGTTTTCATTTCTCTAACTATGTGAACCTTAAGCACTATATGTCAATTTATTTCTTATGACAATGAAGCTGCAGCATTGTTCTAAGAATTTAAGTCCAGATTTATAAGAGTATGGCACAAAAATGGGTTAAAATGTACCAAAAAATTGATTTCATTTCTCTATTTCATTTGGGAGTGAAGTGCAACATTAACAAGGCTAGACGAGCGACAGCATCGGACATTTTCCATCCTTTGGTTAACTAACTTTAATTCCTTACGAGGAGGCCTTGAGTAGCGTAACAATTGGAGTGGTTTCATCGCGATTGGTTCTGCAGTTATTATTTGAGGCATTTCCTATTGCGGCTATTAATTTTCAGTATAATCTAAATAAAACAGAAGATTAAAACATTCATGTGAAGGTGACAAAGCACTCCCACAACACCAAAGAACAGCACATCACAAAGTCTGTCAAGCACACACAGTTGAAATTTTCCGCTTAGAACTTAACTTCAATCTTTGAGCTTGAAAGCTCCGGAATATAGTTGTTCCGTAGGGAACAATTTCAAACGTCTATTTGTTGTGTTCTTGATCAATATTACGTGTTGGTACACTCATGAGAGAACGTTCGCAATTCACATGAATATATAACTCACCACTTCTAAACGCATGCATTCAACGCCGACAAAGAACTTTAAAGACCTTGTTACAATTGGTTGCCCATGAGCTACACGCGCGTACAGAGTACTGATACACTCGAGGGCTCACTCTTGTGTTTACGGGAGCAGAGATTCAAAGGATTTTTAGGATGAAAAGGAAAAAGGTTGTTCATTCAAAGTTTCAAGGAGTCACAACGTGCGCCACTAACGTTTTCAAATCATGCATTGAGCATGTGACGGCGGCCATGATTCGTTTTGCAGACTGGATGGAGTGGTAACATTCCCTTGTACAAGTGCTGAATGAATCTTACTTTTCAAGGCATTTAGTGATCAACCGCATCAGTGCTTAGCACACTTGAATTCATTACGCGACTCCGAAAGTTCTTCAAGAATTTTTAAGTGTACAGATGGTCCCAATAGATTATTTGGACCACAAAATACTCAAAATAGCCACCCAGGTTCATAACCGGCACTGGATATTTTTCTCAGCGTCAATTTACAGAGGCAGTGAACTGAAGCTTGAAGGTTTTTCTAAGAACACTCAGTTTTTTCGTTTGAAAACACCGAGCTTCGCTGAACTCACACCGAAGTGCAACCACCAAACACCGTGCTCACATCTACCACCCTTGCCAACACTGAGAACACCAACTCTATCAGGTCACAAAGTGAACAAAGAACGCTCCGGTGACCACCCACTGGGGAACACTGGACGAACAGGGAACATCCACGTCTCGCTGTTCATTAGCTCCTTCTTGGTGAGCTTCTCGCGAGAGCCGTAGGAGCCGTCGAAGATCTCCTCGCTCTCCATCTCGCCCTCCCAGGCCGCCGAGTTGGGCTCGTGGTACACGGCGGGGCCCCCGTCGCTGCTTGCCAGGTTGCTGCGGCTCGCCCGCGTCTTGTACACGGGCGCATCTGGCAGCGCGTTCGGGTCCATGGGAGCCGAGTCTGATTGTGAGCCGCGGGAGTTTGATTGTGAGCCGCGGGAGTCGGATTGTGAGTCGCGGGAGTCAGATTGTGAGCCGCGGGAGAGATTGTGACGCTCTCGGACCTCCATGCACGAGTTGTGCCTGGCGGTGCGGGTCAACTTGTGGCGGCAACTTACCTGCTCGGCACTCGGAACGCGGCACTTTTAGACTCCTACGAAAGTTGGTCTTCAAATTCACAGTTTTCAATCAGGATTAATGAAAATTTCGTTACTTTTATCAGCAAATCAAATATTTTGGAGAACTCTTAAAGACGGTGTTTATTTACGACTGATGATCGGTAAAAGAGAGAACCCAAATTAATATGTATGACTGTACCTGTGTGAGGCTGTTGAGAACGCACACCACAGAGTAATTTCCTTTCATCCAGTGGAATATATTATAGATGAAAAAATAATTTGGTACCATTTGTTACGGTCGCACTATGACGCTTCAAAATAAATAATTTACTGCACCCAATGGAGAAAAGCTTCGTCCAATGAGTGAGTTAAATATTAAGAAATGCTACCATATTGTCAAGTTTTATATTTGCATCGAAGCTCTTCGTTTCCTCAAAATGAAATTTTCTTGTACTTAGCTGGCATTTCTGCATGAGCAATTACAAAGTAATTCAACACATTCCAGTCAGGTAGTCGAAACCTTGAGAGAGTTAGGCTACTCTATTGCCCGAGTATTCAGACCTTGAGAGAGTTAGGCTACTCTATTGCCCGAGTATTCAGACCTTGAGAGAGTTAGGCTACTCTATTGCCCGAGTATTCAGACCTTGAGAGAGTTAGGCTACTCTATTGCCCGAGTATTCAGACCTTGAGATAGTTAGGCTACTCTATTGCCCGAGTATTCAGACCTTGAGATAGTTAGGCTACTCTATTGCCCGAGTATTCAGACCTTGAGATAGTTAGGCTACTCTATTGCCCGAGTACTCAGAAAATAACAAAAATGTTTTCAGGGGGAAATACATGACGTGTCGGAAGGTAACATAATTATACAAATTCAGTTTTTCAGTTCATTTCTATTGTTTGCAATGCAATTGTAAACTAATGCAACAATCTAGATAAATGAATCGTGGTGGGACGCAAAAGCCGTCGCCGTGAGGTACGCATTTCTCGCCTAGTTACCATTCCACTTGAAGTCTTCACTGAATTCAGTTGGTGCTCATCCATTTACCTTTTAATGGGCGCTGCTTGATGTCGGAACGGGTAAATTCCCGTCCCTTCTTCTCATTGTGTTATTATTTCAGTGACTAATTTGCGGTTCAATGGTCTGAAAACTTTTTGAAGCTTTTCGTGTGAAATTTGATCATTGTGTGCCTGAAGTAGTAGAATTGCAGGTCCCTAGATAATCATTGATCTCTAGATAATCATTAATCTCATTAGCTGCTAATGATTATGGTGTTCAGTATTCCTAAACGTTGGCTGTAGATGATATTATTGAGGATTTGTGCTGAGCACTGACTCCTAATGATGATGGTGACCATTTGCTCTGCCTATTGGATGCAAATAATGATGGTGGTCAATGATATAACTCAAAAGAACCACTATAAGAGCGTCATGTAGAGGTTGCAACGGATTTCTTGTACGTCCCAATCAGTTTATTTGCACATGTAAAACTTCTTTAAAAGCAGCGTTGTGCCATATGCGCCAAGTGTCCAATTAAGAAACTGTTTGTATCTTATACTGTTTATATTTTTACATTACATTACTGGTCACTCATCTTTGAATATTTTTTAAATTTTTGTAATCACTGTAATCACTTAAAAAATGCTCGTTGGTAAAATTCCAAATGATAATTGTTCTTTGAATTGCACTGAACAACACAACACTGTCCTGCCCTGACCTATCCTCCACCGACCCTGAGGATCACCACACCGTCCTGCCCTGACCTATCCTCCACCGACCCTGAGGATCACCACACCGTCCTGCCCTGACCTATCCTCCACCGACCCTGAGGATCACCACACCGTCCTGCCCTGACCTATCCTCCACCGACCCTGAGGATCAACACACTGCTCTGCTCTGACCTATCCTCCACCGACCCTGAGGATCACTACACTGCCCTGCCCTGACCTATCCTCCATGACCCTGAGGATGACTAAGACCGCCATAACTCACAGCACAGCACGCCGACCCCTGCAGTCACTGCAAGGTCACGCTGCGCCCCCCCCATTAAGCGGAGGTGCGTGTCTGCTGCAGTTCTAAGCTCAGTATTGATGGCCGCTGGAGCCCGCTACATAACGGGAGCTGAGCCGCGTTAACGGTTGCCTCACGTATGCTCGAAAATGAGAAATGAAAAGAGCAAGTGAAAATTTGGAGTCGGGTGCAAACTGAAGTAGGGTATGTAAGGAATCTGTTTTCAGGTGTTAAGGTTGTGTCTTATAATTGCGAATGAGAAAGAGGGTCAAAATTTGGGCTTCAACTTCCCATTTCGTGATTGTATTCTTTTCGTGACTAAACAGATGTCACGCTCCGTCACTGATGACCTGACAGCATCTGAGCGTCTCAGCCTTGCTGGCCGCTTTGTTATCATCGACTGAACATTCCAGCGACAAGTTACTGCAGCTCTGATTGGTCGAGTTATACGGGCGCAAGATCTGCTTTCTTCTTTGCTGACGCGTATATGTGTGGTGCAAATGTCTGGCAAGTGATGAATGCACTTGGATCACTTCTATGAGACCAATGTGTTTATACAAATGTTTTACATTGATCTTTTGTACTCTTATAAAGAAACGTTTACATAAACAATTGTTTTTTAAACAAAGGTTTTTTGTTTAAAAAACACTCTTGTACTCTTTTGTACTCATGACCGATACAACGTTCTGAAGATTCTACGGAGTTTTGCATGCGTACATTCTAGGTATTCAAGACAAGAAGCTAAACTCAAATATGTCCATTGTACGAGACTTAAGATCCAATCTATTGCTGTATCACTTGTGGTAGATAAATTGTTTAAATTCTTAAATTGTGTCACAATTGTGTAAAATTGAGCAGGTCATTAATGAAATATTATTCTCAAAGACCGTAGATTTTCATTGTCACAATTCGCTCTTCAGTTTCGTTTCTTAAATTGCCGGTTCAATTTTACTAGCACTCAATAGAAATAATTGAAATGGATCAGCAAAAGCAAAAGCAATACAGCGCAAGAAAATTGCTTCAAATTAATTTAGCTATTAACGCAAAATTAACAACGAGAACATTATCTGAATAACGTGTCTCTGAAAATTAAATCAGTTGAATCAAATTTTGCAGAAACGACTATTTTGACCATTTTTAATAGAACAGATCTTCACGATGGATAGCATCAACGTTCACAGGCACTTCGTCTTCATGTGTTATGTATTTCTAGATGAAATATTTCTGCCTTTCAGTATCTATCAACGACCGAGAGTAATCGAAACTTTCATAAATACGAGTAATTAGAAGCTAACAAAGACAGCACTGACTCTACAGAAGTACAAAGACCTTGTCTCCGTGTTGTGTGGATTGTGAAGCTCTGCGCTCCGGCCTTTCTTGGCTGCCATCAATGGCGCTAACGAACCTGCGCTTCCGTGCTGCTTTGTGTCTACACCACATGGTATATACCGTGGTACACCGGACGGTATTTACCATAGTCCACCGGCCTGTTCCTCCACACAACTACCGCTACATCCACCGTTACATCCACACTTCCACTCATGGATAACATGGCTGCAAAATATGTCCTCCCCTCAGATGGTATACGAGTAATTAAACACTTTTCAAGTCTCTCCCAGATGAATATTTTCAAGATCGAGATTCTCACTTATGAAAATGTTCTTGAAAAACTTTCTTTTACGTTTGAGTATTCTAATACTTTTTGTAGTTAAATGGAAGGAACCATTAGAATACAGAGTGATTTTGTAAGCGTGCCACTCGTTTCAATTTCCTTCATTGTAAATAACTGTGACTCCATTGTTTGTCACGTCAGTCTGAAACACAGTCCTAAGCTTGCTTTTCTCCTGTATACTTTCGTACGACCTCACATCCACGTATTTCCCCGGTCAGATGGAGCGTGGTGATACATCCACATATTTCACCGGTCAGGTGGAGCGTGGTGATACATCCGCATATTTCACCGGTCAGATGGAGCGTGGTGATACATCCACATATTTCACCGGTCAGGTGGAGCGTGGTGATACATCCACACATTTCACCGGTCAGATGGAGCGTGGTGATACATCCACATATTTCACCGGTCAGGTGGAGCGTGGTGCTACATCCACATATTTCACCGGTCAGATGGAGCGTGGTGATACATCCACATATTTCACCGGTCAGGTGGAGCGTGGTGATACATCCACATATTTCACCGGTCAGGTGGAGCGTGGTGATACATCCACAAATTTCACCGGTCAGGTGGAGCGTGGTGATACATCCACATATTTCACCGGTCAGGTGGAGCGTGGTGATACATTGACGTCTTCTCAGGCGGGACCGAACCAACACAAGTCCATAATTAGAAGCATGAAAATTGAACATTTAGTTGGTGATCATCTAGGACACCAAGAGAATTTAGTTAACATCAGTGGAACTGAACAAATCTATCCATCACATGATTAGATGATTAATTATCAGAGTAACTGAGGATATATGAATCACGACAACGACAGTAGGAATGATTGACTTGTCGTCCAGGTCTTTGTGAGAGTTTGATTTGTGTTCAGGTTGGTTGTGAGAGTTTGATTTGTGTTCAGGTTGGTTGTGAGAGTTTGATTTGTGTTCTGGTTGGTTGTGAGAGTTTGGTTTGTGTTCAGGTTGGTTGTGAGAGTTTGGTTTGTGTTCAGGTTGGTTGTGAGAGTTTGGTTTGTGTTCAGGTTAGGTTGTGAGAGTTTGGTTTGTGTTCAGGTTGGTTGTGAGAGTTTTGAGTTTAGTTTCCCAGGTTTCGACCGCATTGTTGGGGAAATTAATGGAAAAAATAAGTTATACTGATATCAAGGTTAAGAAAATGAAATTTTTTTATGCCAGTGATCGCTAAACAAAATGGTTCCTATTTTCTGACACTGCTAACATAAATGGAATATGTCACAAAAACGTGCATGGAAGCTTTACGCGAAATCACAAGCAATTCCAGCACCACTCGGCCCATGTGACTAGCGTAAATAGCGCTGCGTCAGGTGTGAACCTTGAGAGTTACAGCGATAAATATCTAACTTCAAAACTGTTTCAACATTTTTTAAATTCCTTTCCTACGCCTCAACAGGCTGCCATGTTCTCAGAATTTTAATTTTACGTCAATTCGAGCATTGCTGCAACATCTTTAAGATTTGTGAAGTTTGCTTGTGTTCTCTGTAGTTCACTCAAGATGTATAATCTGTAGTTCACTTTGCTAATAATATAGTCGCGATTGTTCTGATAGTTTAAATGCAGAAAATTACGCACAGTCCATCATTTGCTATTTATTCGTTATCTACAACGCCACACTGAATGAAGGTGTTGCCTAATGCACGTTTTTTGAGTGGAGTGAGAACTTATACAGGCTCGTTCCTGCCTTGTTCAATGGCATCGACAGCACACAGCTCTCATCGCGCTGCAGTCGCTTTTTTAAGATTGGAACTACCTTACATTCATTAAAATTTGAACGCAGAAAATTGCTGAAGTTAACTGCAGTCAATTCCCTGAAATGCACCGTGACCACACAGCTGAAGAACATAACATTTATATTGTTACGGCAACAACCGCTCTGACATTTACGATCTGTTATAACAACATAAAACAACAGTTAAATTGTTATAACACAACAGTTATCTCGCTACGAAAGCCACACTGGCTTTTACGACCTGTTATAACAACACAACAGTTATCTTGTTGCGACAACCACACTGGTTTTCACGACCTGCCCAGCTATTGTGATTTTGTAAAGTACACCACAAAAAGCTTCAGGGCTCGCACTCGCGGGTGTGGGCGCCGTGAGGCCCAGCGCGCGGTGGCGGCCGGCGACCGCCGCACGAGACCGCCACCTACTGACCGGCCCGCAGCCCGCCCTCAGCTCGCCCCTCTGCTCCTCATGCTCCATGTTCCCACCTTACCCTCACCTTGCGCCAGCTCTGGGGGTATTACGCCAGCTCTGAGGGACACTACACCTGCTCTGGATGCGTAAGAGGACTACACCAGCTCTGGGAGACATGACACCAGCTCTGGGAGACATTACACCAGCTCTGGGGACTTCACATGCTAAACAATGCTGTCAAAAGGCTATAATGTGCTCTTTTCTATAGCATTTTATCAGAGAAGGTTATAGTTCCATTATGCTAATTATGAGGCAAACTGTAACTTTCCCGAGAAGATCATAATTCTGTTTTGCCTGTTATGGCTAACTGGGACTTTTAGAAGAAGATTACTAATTCAACCGAAAAAATCATAAAGTGTGACACGAGGCAAACAGCAAGCATGACAGGCGGGCTTCAAACAAGGCATTTGCGCCAGACAAAGCCACACTCAATATTTTCATTAGTTGATGGCGGCGCTGAACAAGTTAGCCCTTCACGCTGAGGTGCAGCGGCGTCAGTACGACCGTTGTCAGCCCGTGTTTGTGTACTGAAGCACTTGCGTCACTGCTCAACTGTTGAAGCCAGTGTGTACGGACCAATCAGGGGATTAAATTCGGTGTGCGTGGAACTGTCTCTCGTTCATGTGAATGATTAGAACAGTTTTTTGACAAGTTATGCTCCTGATGGCACATCAAAATACTAAAATATGCAAGCCCATGCACAATCCGTCAACTTGCCGGTAGTATTTGTTGTTGAAAATGAAAAAGGAATTGCAAACGGTTATTTCAGATAGCTTGTGGATAATGTAAATGTTTTGTTACCATACGTGAATATTTCAAGCTGAGGAGCACAGTCATCGCCAGGGCGCAAGTAAAGGAAATTAACACTGTTATTAATTGTAGGTATATTCTGGCGGATGTGCACCTGATGAAATTAGCAAATATCGAAAAATTCGACTTTTTTGACAAATACGAAAGCAGACGTGCGTGTGTACTCGTATTTGATGATATTTCTCTCAGTTCAAACAAAACATCGTGGTCGTTAGCTTCCTGCCACTGCTTTGCCATCTAATTTCCTGAGTTTTTGTGTTCAGTTGGTCGTGCATTTACCTGCTCAGGTTAGGTTGAGTAAATGGTTTGTTCTGACATTAGCTTGGACCATCAACTATGTTCTAAAAGTTGGGCGACAATATCACGAAATGATGTCACATGAACAAGATATTTGATTCTCGAAATTAACCTCGAAGTGAACCATTTTTTCGATCCTTACGCTACCTAGTGAACTACGCAGGTTATTAATTTTACACAAAAAGTTTGCAAATTGAATAACATATTACAGACAAATAACAAACAAGTCCCTGTTAACTTCACTGCAAACTTTAGAACGAGGAGGACTAAGTGAGACGTAAAACAAGGTTGAATAGTTTAAACAATGGGTGAAATGTTATATACTCTATTGTCAAAAGTATCAATTACTGCGGTAATTTTATTTAATTTTGAAATTTTCATTACTTAGAGATGAAACTTCAGCCTATGGAACTATTGCCACAGCATGAAAACTCTAGATGACTTCTCAGTTTACTCGCAAGTGCGAGGCAGCGCAGCACTGAACTGAAAGACTTCGTCGATTACCTCATTCGAACTCAGAAGAAATGAGAGCTCAGACGACGCTGCTGGAAAAATGGAACTTGGCACAAAGCATTTTGAAAATTTTTCCCAATGTAACTGTTACTTGACAGGTCTAGCGGGAGCTTCCAGTATAGTGTCTTGAGAAAAATAGTGATAACATTCGGGTACAAATGCAAGAAAAAATGCAAATGCTTAAACCTTTTCTTTGGTAGGAAAAATTCCGCCTAAGCAGCCCTTGAGGTACAGTACAGTGAATTGAGCAAATTGGTCGTCTCACAAAATTACAGGATCCACAATGCTCACAAGTTGGTCGTCTCACAAAATAACAGGACTCACAACGCTCACAAAGACTCCCTGCCGTTTGAACAGTTCTGATCAAACCGCTTAGGAGACGCACACTTTGAGCACAAACTTCTTTGTCACAATATTGGAGGTGGTGTGAAGCAAGCCCCAATAAATAAATTAATTATATTGAGTTCCTCTAAAATTTGTGGCCCTTAACAACGCAAAAGTAAAATTTTAAGAACTTCCAACTAGTGTAGGAAGTTGCCCTAGACTTGGGATGAAGTGACGCCGCCCTATGCCGTGCTTGCAGACTTGGCCTCGGGTTTTAATTTGAGAATTGATCCATTTTCTCGCCTCATGCGCCATCGGCGGGGCACAGAATATAGGTCACGAATGCCTGTACTGCAGCCAAATGATGGCCTCTTATGAACCGAACTTAATTGCTTCGACGCACCACTGACCTTAAGTGCGTTTGGCCTGTCTAGTCCATTTCAGTTCACAAGTGCTCACTATTGCTCCATGCATCATTGCTTTTCGTAGGGAAGGGTTTGATGGTTTTGTGGTAAATCCGCACATTTGGTGAGCTGCAACATCAATAATTTTAATCCATATTCAGAAATTAGGATAAATCCTGATTGAAAATTTAAATTTTAACAAAATACGATTCACGAAATAGTCTTAAGTTAGAGACAGCTGTGGGAGACGAATAGCCTTGGTTTATTTTTTCATTGATCACTACTATACCGTCACATCGGAAATGAAGTTTGAATTTTGAGTTGCACGAGATGGCAACGCTTAACCGACTCAATCACTTCAGAGATCAGGGCACAAAAGCTAATATTTCGGACATCGCCATGCTTGCTCTTGGAAATAGTGACGTCTAACTAGTGGCCCGAGATTCTGCATCATTTTTTGAGATGAATCAACAAGACAAAATTGAGTTTGGACCAATCTATCGTTAATTTTTCACAGGACGGAGCTAACCAAGCTTCGAAAAATCTTAAAAAAATATGTTATAGTACTTATAGTTATAGTACTATAAGTACTTATAGTACTTATAGTAAAAAAATATGTTATAGTAAAAAATATGTCATAGTACAGCAGAATGAGTTTAATGATTGTTTCAAGTCGACAGCCTTTCCACGTGAAACCTCCAGCAGCATAAACCAATGTTTGCCTTCATACAACAAAC
>JACJUY010002934.1:76152-104172 GCA_014220935.1 Platorchestia sp. MABIK | reverse complement strand
GATTTGGGTATAGAAAACAGGCTGGAACCAGTTGACCCGAAAAATGTTATTTTTAACTATAGTTCGATACATGTTCCTGTCAATTATATCTGCACTCATTAATGACTGAAATAACTATTCATTAACTTAATTGAGACAGTTTGTACAAATTACTCCGTATTATTGGCGTACGATATTAACCCAATGTTTGGGCAATAATAATTTATTTTTTAACAAATTATATTAAATTGCGAGATGATTAATTATTATGAAATAGTTTCCACTTATATGAATATCATATATATATACACTGTTAGTTAAACATATTAAATAAAACTATTCCTACATTGTCCCAATAACAAGTTGATGTTATAAATAAGTATATCTTTTTTCAAAATTGTCTTGTTATTAGCCTATTATTGTTCTCCAAGATTCCAATATCAGGTCAATAAATAATTATCAACCCAATATTGGCCTAATAATTTCTTGCTACCTGGGAAAGTTCCAAATCAACTTACAGAGCCTGAGTTATTTAAAATTTAAAAAAAATGAATGATTCATGGACCATGTGTGGAAATGAACCCCAACTCTGTTTGCATGGAAAATGCTTCCTGCAAAAAAAAAGTTACCAAAAGATTTTGAAATGACAACCAAAATAAATACAAATGTTATCCTTCGTACAGACGTGTTCCTGGGCCTACTATTCATATTGGAAACAATCAGGTGAATAATGGATTTATTGAGCAACAACAAATTTTTATGCAAGAAATACAATTGTCACATCAACATTGAGATTTGTTTCTCCATTGCATCAGTAAAGTGTATTTACAAATATGTATAAAGGTCATGACTCAATACATGTTGATATAGCAGAAAATCAGAGGGACTAAAGGATGGTGTATGATGAAGTCCAACAGCTCCTTAAAGCCCGATACGTCAGTGCTCCTGAAGGAATGTGGCGTCTGCATGAGTTTAAAATGCACGACAGATCGCATTCAGTTATTCGGATGCCTGTTCATCTTGAACACCAACAGCCCGTGTACTTCTCGCCTGGAGAGGAAAGACAGGCCCTGGACAGAGCTCAGCAGCGCAACACTCAATTAACAGCATGGTTTATTCTAAGTCAATTTTAAACAATTTAAACAATTTATTTACCACAGGTGAAACAGAGGTAGAATGTCTAGTACAATGGTCAAATTTGAGTATAGCTACCTGTGGGCCCAAATAAGTTCAGCGACTTCTGGGGCATCCTACCATCAACGTTATTCTAAGTCGTACCATATTGCGCTAATAATAATAGTAATAATGATAATAATAGTAATAATAATACTGGTCATTCTAAAGTATATCTTTGCAATCAATCATACTAAATTTCTTAATTTTTGAATTTTAAGTGTTCATTTATTTTATTTTATAGTTCTTTACTTACTGGCACGCTGAGTGTCCTGATGTTTGAACATAGCGCTACTGCATTAGGAGTGGTGCAGTTTATTATTTATTAGTCTTTTGTCGTCTGTCATTACCTAAGTCCTTTTCTAGATTTTAATAATTAGTTTTATGTTGTTTCTTTTGTATAGATTTTCGAATTTATAATCGGAAAATGATGAAACGTGCCTAGAGCGGTGGTGTACCAAATGTTGTTTTGATAGGAAAATAGTTTATTTCATTCATTATCGCCAAAAAGTTTCGTGATATATATTTAATGTATTTTTAAATCAGGAAAATATTTTTCCAGGGACTAATTGTTGCTTATATTCTGTTCCCCATTCTTAAAGAACTGAGTTGTCGAGTCCCAAGGTGCGAGTTTGGTAGGGCATATTTTTTATAAAATTTCAATGCTTTGTTTTCTTCTGTTAAGTACTCTTTTTTCTTTTTTTTCACTGCTGTTCCGTTTTTCATCAGCAATGATTTTCTTCTTCAGCGTTAATTTCGTCATAATCTTGCTCCTCAATTTAATGTTCCTATGTACAGGGTATCTTCCCCTCAGGGGGATACAACCATTGGATCTGTGGGAATTAGCGCTCCCAGGGTGATTATGTGAGGGCCCGAGCTAGAGGTTAGGTAGGCTCTCTTTTTGTTGAAATAAAATAGGTTTTTGTTTTCTTACGACCAATCTTTTTCCAGTTCACTGCTGTCCTGCTTTTCAGCACCTACTACGTTTTCTTCTTCAACTTTTTCTTGTTTCATGAACTTCTTTCTTAGCTTACTGTTTCTATGCACCTTGTGCACAGATTCCTCATTCCCACAGCTCCATACTAAATGGTGCCTTCATCCTTACTCTCATCGATACGCTCTTTTTGTAGCGGTTAGGGAGGCTTAAACTAACTTATAATCTAATCTAATCAAGCGAAATATATAGCATGCTTAATTTCAAATTAATATCTGAGTACGGAATTTTATTTTACCCTAACGATCTGGTGCGCGATCGTCAGCCCCATCCGCATGAAGAAGGTAACATAACGTCTTGTGTGATTATATAAAGTAAACTTTCCTACAGTTTGGATAGAGCTTTTAATTTATGAGACTACAGGTAGGATTAAATTGAAGATCGATAACCTATTAGTTCTGGTTGATTTGCACTTAGCCGGACGAATTCAATTTTTCAGAAATCCAAATCCGTGCCTGCGGAAGCACACAGGCAGTCGGTCCTGTTGTTGATCGTACGTCTGGTAGGGCAGAGTAAGCTGCGTAGTAGTACGCTGCCGCCACCGTTGACGTCATGGTGTGTAGGTGACGTCATCCGGCTTGTTTGAAATGAAGCTTTCTATTGGCTAGTCGAATTAGCGAATGTGCGCGGCTGTCCCCGTAGAAGTGACTTAACATCCTTGAGTCTACCATGCCCTACAGCTCCCGAAAATTGGCTTCACTCTAGAGCGCTGACGCCGGTTCCATGTATCCAACCTCCTTGGTATGGGGACTGAATTTTTTCGCTTCGGCCGCACTTTGCAATGCCGTTAAAATTGGTCATGAATCGATTGATCGCTCAGTCATGATGGTTGGGTATCATTTGGAATCGGTACCTCAGCTGATTTAAGGCAGGACAATTAAGAAGTCATAAAAAAGCATAAAAGATTTAGTGCACCCGGCAAAAGTTCTCGTTTTTCATTCAAAGAAAATGTTTCGGAATTTCACTTGCGTTACAGCAGCCGTAAACTAATTTCTCTTTTAGGTAAATCGCTCTAGCGGCCTAGGACGCACTTTTCAGCTCCGTCGATCGCGTAAACGACTCAGGACGTGCTTTTCAGCAACGTAGCCCGCTCAATCGGCCCAGGACGCTCTTTTCAGATCCAACGGTCGCACAAACGGGCCAAAACGCGCTTCTTTGTTTTGTCGATCGCGCAAACGGCCCAGGAGGCACATTTTAACCATATCGATTGCGCACAAGGCCCAGAACGCATTTTTCAGCTTTGTCGATCACGCAAATGACCCAAGACGCGCTTCTCAGCTACGGCGATGCGGAAACGGCAGAGGACTCCTTTTCAGCTACGTCGACAGCGCAAACGGCTCAGGGTTCAGGATGCACATTTTAGCTATGTATACAGTGTAAACGGTACAGGACGCTCTTTTCAGCTCCGTCAATCGCACAAACGGCCCAGAAAGCTCTTTTCAGCTCCGCGGATCGCACAAACAGGCCAGAACGCGCTTTTCTGTTCTGTCGATCTTGCAAACGGCATAGGAGGCGCGTTTCAGCTTTGTCAATCGAGCAAATGGCCCAGGACGAGATTTTCAGCTCCGTCGATTGCGCAAACTGCCCAGGACTTGCTTTTCAGCATGATCGATCGCGCAAACGGCTCGGCAAGCGCTTTTCAGGTACGTAGCCCGTGCAAACTGCATAGGACGCTCTTTTCAGTTACGCCGATCGTGCAAACAGCCCAGGACGTGGTTTTCAGGAATGTCGATAGCGCATATGCGCTCAAACGTTTTTTTTTTCAGCTCCGCCGGAAGCGCAAATGGCCCAGGACGCGCTTAACAGCTACGCAGCCCGCGCAAACGGCTCAGGACGCACTTTTCAGCTCCGTCGATCTCGCAAACAGCAGAGGACGTGATTTTTATTGCCTGTCAATTGCTTAAATGACCTAGAACACTTTTTTAAATTCCGTCGGTCGCGCAAACGGCCCAGGACGCACTATTTAGCCCTGTCGATCGCTCAAACAGCATACGATTCGCTTTTTAGAGACGTCGATTGCGTATACGGGCCAGTGTGCTTTTCCAGTTTCTTCAATCGTGAAAACGGCCTATGACTTTTCAGCTATGTCAATCGTGCAAACAGCCCAGGATGTGATTTTTAAGGCCTGTTGATTATACTTGAATGGCCCAGAACGCTTTTTTGAGTTCCGTTGGTCGCGCAAACTGCCCAGGACGCGATGTTCAGCTACGTGTGCCTCACAAAAGGCCTAGGACGCTTTTTTCAGCACAGTCGATCGCTCAAACGCGGCCAATGACGCGCTTTTCAGCTACGTTGATCGAGTAAACAGCTGAGGACTCGCTTTCAGTTACGTTGATCGCGTAAGCGGCCAAATACGTGTATCTTAGCTACGTCGATTTGGCAAACCGCCCAAGGCGCGCTTTACGATGCTGTCGTTCGTGGAAGTAGCCCAAGACGCATTTTTTAGCTCCGTCGATCGCGCAAACGGCCCATGACGCGCTTTTCAGTTTCATAGATTAGTCAAATGGCCCAGGATCCTGAGAACACTGCATCTGAGGTGTTTGCGCAACCGAAGCAGCTGGAAAAAACGTCCTGGGCCGTATACGTGGTCGATAAAATTGAAAAGCGCCTCTTATGTGTTTCCCACGATCGACGTAACTGAATTTCGATTGCGCAAACAGCCTATGACGCGATTCGCAGTTTTTCGATTGCGCAAACGGCGTGAAACGCGTTTTGAACTTTTTTGATTTCACACACGGCATACGAGACGTTTTGCACTTATTCGATCGCGCACACGGCTTATTACGCGTTTTGCACTTTTTCGACTGCGCAAACGGCCTGAAACGCGATCTGCAGTTTTTTGATTGCGTAAACGGCCTGAAACGTTTTTAAAACTTTTTTGATTCCACACACGGCCTACGACAAGTTTTCTACTTACGGTCTAAGAGGGATTTAACACTTTTTCGATTGCACAAACAAAAGAGGCACTATGAGTGAGAAGCCTTTTTAATATTGTATTCAACCTAATTTATTCGGGGTGGAGAATAGTTCGGTCCTCTTTTCTTCAACCAAACTTTTAAACATAAGAACTCGTCCAAATGCAATTTTCAGGGACAGATCAGCTGTCAGACATTCAGTTAGATTTCACATTGAATTGAATCTACACCAGTTAAGATTTTAAACACAATTATAGCCCATGGAAGAGAAATGTTTCAAAGTGAATCATGAGTGTCATTGCATGTTGTATGAATTCCACAAAGGTAGCAATTCAACAACAGCACTGAAAAACATGAACTGTTCTTCGAGTTCTGGGAATAAAAAAGTCAGATGGGGCTAGGTTTGGGCTGGAAGGTGGATGTGGCAGCAATTTCCATCGAAATTCTCTCCAAACTTCTTTTGTAACGCGTGAAGAATGCGCTGGGGCGTTGTCGTGATGGGAAAAGATTCCACGATGGATCTTTCCTGGACGCTTTTTAGCAAATTCTGCTCTCAGTTTCCTCAAAACTTCTACATAATAGGCTCTTGTGAGTTTTTCTACCTTCTAAAAAATCTGCAAGCACAACTCCTTCAGAGTCTTGTTGGCACTCGGGTCATGGGAGCATTCTTAATTACCCTCGGATATATACATATTCATTTATAATTTCACTTTAAATTTTTTCCTTTTATTAAATATTGATTTGATTTTAAAAAGAGGTGAACTTATGTTTTCGTATTGAAATGCTGGTAATAAACATTACACAGGGCAAAGAATAAATGATCCATGTTATATAACAACGAAGTCACTAACTGTCAGATTATGACTAAGAGTCATTTTAAACCTCAAACACAACTTCCTAGTAATTTCAGACGAGGGCAAATATTTTTAGTTCCAAAAATATGAAGCGTTTTGTAACTTCAAGAAGCAAATTTTGTCTATATTTCTAAACTCATTTTGATCTTTCCTACAGCGTAAGGGTACTGACATATATTTTAATGTGTTGAACGACCGCTCGTTCCGTGACTAATTCTTACGCTTGACGCGAGACCAAGACAATGATTCCATATGCGGCGGGTAAACAACCCGTGGAATATCTTGAACAGTTTTGACTGCAACAAAGCAGAAGTTACATAATGTTATCATGGCCCAAGACACGACGTAACTCAGAGACTCATCAATCAGAATAAAATATGAAAAGGAAGCTAAGTAATCCAGCAGCTTAAACGATGTCAACATGGTTCGTCGTGACAGGTCTTCTGACGACTTCAATATTGCCCAACAATCTCATAATAAATGTTGCCGTGTTCTTGTAGATGTCTTTACGGCTGCATGTTGTCGACGTGGCAGAAACATTTTATTTTCAGCCGATCGTGAAAATCATGTAATACTTGGTGTCAGCAAATTAACTGAAATTCGACGTCAAGGAATGCATCAAAATTGCTTCTGGGGCTAGACTGACAGAGATAAAGTACATCAAATGATCTCTAACATACTGATGTTGCACAGCGCCTAATACAGACCTCTTCCGAGTGCCTTATGCACCATATTGTTAAATTTTACCTGAAATTATTTTCTTTCAGTGGACTGCCTGAGTTCTGACGCAGGCTTGAAGAGGACACGAGCTGTGGTGGTTGACGACAGAACGTCGTCAGCTCTCTCGGATCCTGGTCACCAGGTGGCTGGCTGGATCTCATTTATCGCCCTAGACACATCTCTCTTAGAATTTTTTGAGAGCAGAGAAATTCTTTTTGTCATAATCCTTCCACTCTGAATGTTTCTAGTTATCATGATCAGTTTAGGAATCAATTTCGAAAGAATATTTTGAATACTTTTTAAACATCCAGAAAATTTTCTGTCCAATTCTTCTCTCTTCTCACAATCCATTTACAACACAAGTATATCAGTGTGAAAATTCTTTCGTGAAGTTTTCAAGTATAAATATCAGATCCCAAATTTCTCGAGACTTGACTAATTGCATTCAGCAGCAACGTTCAAACATGGTTCAATCCGTAGCGTTGTTTGCCCCGTATTTCCACCGTTTCTTTCTTCGCCTCTTCCTATCTCCTCTGAATTAAAGTAGATAGTAGCATGCACAAAACTAATAAAAAATTTGAAATTTTCATGGAGATATGCTATGTAAGTCAAGTTAAAACAGTTTAAGAATGAGATGATAGGTCGATATCCCAATAGATTGTGAGAGAATTTGATTAAGCCGTCGTCACAATTTCCTTCAATTTTTCTCAGAGACAAGGGAAACACTTTTAATCCCAACAAAACCGATGAAATTGGATTACATGAAAATTTTGTTTTGTTCTCAAGCTATTATAGAGCACCGACCGAGTGAAAGATGTGAATTTCCGAGGGCTTAATATGTGTAAAGATTTTCAATTTGGGCCTGTAACAAGTGTTTGATAGGGGATGTATCTTAATTAATTATAGAGATTTGCTTCAGAACTCGCGAATTTTTTTCGTGGGAAGATTTCTGGTGGCTATTTACAGGGTCTTTTTAGCTCTGTGTTGCACAGCTTAATATTTTGGGAGCCGATAACCTACAGCGTAAAAATTATGTCATCATATCTAACAAATGTAATACGTCAATACTCATTATAAATAAAAGTGCCAAGATGCACGTCTCAAACTCATTATTTATTTAGGAAAGTCAATGAATAAAAATTTCTGGAACGTTCCGACCTCCAGGGTTATTATCAACCTGAAAAAAAGTAGAAAAAAACTAGTCAAGACTCAAATTTACACCAACCATGAAAGAAGAAAGCAAAAAGAACATGAAAGAAACTAAACTAAAATGTTCAGTATTAAAATTACGTTAGTAGTAGAGGAAAGGCAGATTGCATTTCATTTAAAACAGGTTTTTCTTTCAAAATGTGGAGAGATTCTAAAATCCGATGGTTTATTTGGTTTGATGCAGCGGAAACTACTCTGAAATCCCTTAATTTAACAGGAATGTCGCACTTCTCTGCGTGAGAGCGGACTGAAGAGTGGGAAGGTGTGGAAAGTTATATTGACTAATATTAATTGACTAATATTAATTATTGACTAATATTAATTTGAAATCAATCTGCGGAAAATGTTTCGAAAGAAGAATGACGAGGTCTTTTTTAAGTTTCTCCGATTGGTGACCGAAGAACGGAAACGAGAAAAAGAGTTCCTTTCTACGAGCGGTAGGTAAAGAGACATCGGTAAAAAATTTTTTGTTCAAGAAATTCTTAACACAAGAATCAACTAGTGGTAATGGAAAGCCATTATTGCAGAGAAAAACATTCAAAAATTTAAATTCCTTATGCACAGCTTCAAAATGAAGAATACACACGATAAGCCCTAGACAACGATGTTTTGATGCTATTTAATTTGAAGGAGATTGTACAAAAACTGAAAAACTAATTCCTAACCCGGTAAATGTTTGCTTACGGAAAACTGAACTTTAAAACCTACCCTCTTTGCGTGTTATAGTTGCGTCTAAAAATGAGAGACAATTATTCTGTTCGGACTCCATGGTAAATTTGATGATAGGGTGACGCGAGTTCAAAAATTCTATAAAAAAATTGCAATGAGAACTATTCCTAAGCAACAAAAAAGTATCATCAATATAACGCTTATAAACCACAGGCTTAAAATCTACAGGACAAGAATCTAACCAGCGCTCTCATCCGTGATTTACAAATATAGTTGCGCACAGTGTGCGTCTGAGTACGTGGGCTCGACCACTCGAGCTCTTAGTATTCGTGTTGCAGAGCATGCCGGCAGGAGTTTCAGAACTAATCAATTACTTTCCACACCTTCCCACTCTTCAGTCCGCTCTCACGCAGAGAAGTGCGACATTCCTGTTAAATTAGGGGATTTTAGAGTAATTTCCGCTGCATCAAACCAAATGAACCTTCGCATTTTAGAATCTCTCCACGTTTTGAAAGAAAAACCTGTTTTAAATGATATGCAATCTACCTTTCCTCTACTACTAACGTAATTTTAATACTGAACATTTTAATTTAGTATCTTCTATGTTCCTTTTGCTTTCTTCTTTCATGGTTGGTGTAAATTTTAGTCTTGACTGGTTTTTTCTACTTGTTTTCAGGTTTATAATGACCCTGGAGGTCGAAACGTTCCAGAAATTTCAATTCATTGACTTTCCTAAATAAATAATGAGATTTAAGACGTGGATCTTGGCACTTTTATTTATAATTCGAGTATGCAGAAAGCAAACCACTTATATATATATCAATACTCATGTTCATGGTTGGGTTGTTTTTAGAGGTGGAGACATTTATTTTGTAAATAATTTACAGTGGATTATGGTGTTCACTGCGAGTAGGTAAAACACGCAGTTTAAAAAATGTGTGGTTCCATAGCTAGATTCAAATAGTGGCACAATGTCACACACTTTTTTTCGTTCTCTTAACGAATGGCACGTGCTGAATCAAGAGCCACAGTAGAGTTGACAGCTCGTTGTAGAATCGAACAGAGAATTCAGGTTTCATGTACGAAGGTTGTCTCACAATTGTGTAACAGTCTTTCTTTAATCAGCGTGACACACGGAAAAAATACGGGAGTCGCAGAACATTCTTGTTTGTATGTAGTTGCAACACTGTAAAATTCCCATGCGTTTTCCCGCTCTGAGCCTCACTGCCTCGGACAGTCGCGCGACACCAGCCATGAACATTTTTCTTGCTCCTGCCGTCGAAAGCTAAGTTCATACTGTTCCTTAATTTTCCACGGTAAAAATATTGAAGTACGACTGAACGATTTCAAAAGTTATTTCAATATTCAGAGGACGTTAATAAAGAATTTTATCTTGCGTGAGGCATCAATCGGTGTCGTTGGCCTTTCGGACCTCGCCTACAGCATTCGAAGCGCGAGAAGTGGAAGGCTGGGAGAGTCGTTGCTCTCTTCAGTGAATGAATGACACTAACGAGAAACCATTGGCCTTGACATGTCTTTACTGTACGGACAGCACAATGTTCGGTGAATTTCAGTCGCACTTTTTGTACAAAAAAAACGAACTTCACTATCGAAGAAAGAAGGGAGGAGAGCCTCCGCGGTATTGGACACGGCAGAATAAAGACGCCAAACAATTTCAGTGTTGCCACTATGGCCTAGATAAAAGGTTTGTACCATTCCCGGATTTTTATAGCCTACCACGTGGCATTACAAAATCATTGTACTCAATTTTGGAACGATCCTCTTCAGTAAAGTGTTTAAAGGCGATTTCCAAATTACATCATCGTATTTCATTCATTGAGGAGTTTTAGATGTGACTATCAGTTACACCTGCTAGCAAATGCTAAAATTAACCTTCCATCATGATTTTAACTTCTAGAACCATGTATTTAGCGGTCAGCATGTTTAGCTTAACTCGCCCCATACCACGTTTTATGAACGTTGTTGCGTAAAATGACGATCTAACCAACCTTATTTTTTTTTAATTAACAATTAATGTAAAGATTCTTATCCGAGTACGAGTTTCTTGCTCACACTCGCAAACTCTTAACCCTCTGTGTCACTTCTCATCAACGGCTCGCTATAAACGTACTCGTTATAGATTGACAGAATTCGTCATCCCAAGTAGAAAGTTGGCACCACGTGCTGTCTGACTCAGCCACAAGCGGGTGAGAGCTTCACCTAACTTTATCGTACACACCCTCAGTTATTTATTTCGTGTATTGAAAATACATGCAATACAGAGCTCCAAAATCTTAGTAATAGACTACGCAGCAATAATTTTTCACTAAGCAATCATAGTCAAATAAGCAATAATGACCTGATTGCCGCTTGTCAGCTTTGCGAATATGGCATACACCACAAAATCAACACTCATAGCGAAATATTTGGATGCGGATCTGAAGAGACATGTGACGGCCAGCTGAATATTCCTTTTGCCCAACTGTCGAGTCCATTTTTCTCGGAAATATTATTGGCTCTACCAATTGAATTCATTCTTCAGTAAGTGGAAGTTAAAACTAATTTTTAAATTATGATTTTCATATTTACAATTGCGCATCGTACAAATGGTATTAAAAGCCTCGAGAATTTTTTCACTGTTCAGTTAAAAATACGAAGCAATCGGGTTCACAATCATGCAATTGAACAACTCTACGAAGTCACAGGAACAATGCTAAGCTGGAAAATAGTGAAAGTGTGGAACCTAAACAAGTTCACCACAATAGACCCAGCATCGTAGAGAAATTTCGTCCAGCGTAGTACTTATGCTGTAGCAATACAAAATCGATGAAAACATGAAGGGAGAAGACTAGATTAAAATACCCTTTAGTGTTGAGACTGATCTTTTAAGGTTAGAGTAGTTTTGTGAGATTTGCCCCAGGAAGAACGTTTAAATTGCTTCAATGTTTCCGTTAGCTTAGTTTTATTTTATAAATTTCATTAGTGAAAATTATCATTCATGTTTGTTAAAAATTACGTGCTCTGTTTTTGGGATTCTTAAAGTTTTGCGAACACCGTATTATGTCGACGAGCCTCAAGAATAAATCTTCCGTTGAGCTACCTTAATATTCTATCAAAAAGTGTATCGATAACACGCACGTTCATAAGTAAATAAATTTTCTAAATGGAATATTTTCCAACACAGAAAGTGAAACACAGAGTAAAAACATCTTATCTATAAACTGAGATAGTGACGAAGGTGCGACTACTACCAAGATCTCGAGACCGTCTCCTCCCTCCAGAGGTATGGTTCGCAATCCAGGGATGCGCCGCTGGAAGGCCGCGAGGCTGAGGGCGGTGGCCACGCTGCTCATCCTGGTCAAAGTCACTCTTGGTCGAGGTAAGTCGACGAGCCTTCTACTATTTCCAGCTATTCTGTCTGAGTGTGTAATTTTTGAAGATCAATAGGAGGTCTGATGTTAATCAGGATCTCCTCAAAGAAGTCTAGAGCCGATGAATATGTGTTCTTAGATAACCATATGAAATCTCTTCATGCTGAATTCTGTCCCGTGCATTGACCCGTGTCAATATGCATTGACACACGGTGTCCCTGAGTCCTTCGCAGGAAGACAATCCTAGGAAACTTTTAGAGGAGAAACGAGCTGGGAAATTTTCAGGTGTCAACCTCAAAGTTAGTGCGTTGCGTGCATAAAATCTAACCTGTTGCAAATGTATGTCCATTATTTTTAGCTTTACACAACATTCTTGCTGTAATGTCATAAATGCGGGAATTTAGCTACTGTTCAGGGCGTTCTAAAAATGTAAAACATTCTGGAAAATGTCAACTACATTAAGTCGTAATCGTAATCTAGGAGTAAATTTCGAATTCTCATTGCAGCTTTATTGAAAACAAGTGCGCCACCTTAAAAATATATGGTAATAGAGCTTCGGTTAACAATTTATCTAATAAAATGTCCTTCGCGAATCATTTCCGAGAAGGACAGTAATGAAGTCTTCCACTCTATTGCTAGTCATGCCTTGCAGCCTCGTAAAATCTAGAAGTTACTACAAGTCCACTGATGCTATGCGATTAATGCGACGCCTTGCGAAATCGCACGATGCATTTGCAGCACCGTAGGAATATCATTGTGTTGACTAGCTCACCGCCCACTGAGGCGATACTCCTGCCTTCATTCGTTCTCATTTGTATGTCGTATCAAAATGCTGCATGTCGCATTTTTCGTACGACGAGATGATGGTCACTAGATTCCGTGCAATTTGTCATAACGTCATTTTGGTTTAATATTGATAAATGAAACAATAATTAATAGGGAATTATTAATGAAAATGCAAGAAATTTTTCCCTTAAAAGTGATGCATGCTTGGGCGACAGCGTGAGGTAGAAAATTTTGTGTACAATTTGGTATAATAGTGCTTTTCACATGTATAAGCGATAATTGGTTTGAAAAATCTCATAGCACAAAATAATAAAAAAAACATTCCTATAAGTTCCAAAACCCACAAATAACTAAAATTTATCTTTGGAAGTCAAGATCTTTATTGGGTTTTCGTGCGATACGAGTTGCTTCAGTTGGCAGTCCTGATGCAACGCATCGCATGCGACGTGATGAGCTTTGTTTTTGTGCGATGTCTCATCTATCGCATCGCCGCAGTGGACGAGCAGCATAAGATTAGAAAGGCTAATTTTTCAGGATTAAAATGGCCTTAAAAGGGGCTAGAGAATCAACCGAAGATCTTGGTGATATGTTCATGAGTCATTTCTAAAACGGCTGCAGCTCACTTCTGATTTGATGTTGAATATTCAGTAAAAACTGTTAAAATGACACCTGAAAGAGCCCTTATTTCGAGTTGTGAGGTTCCTTTAAGCGTACAAACTGCATCAGTGCCGTTTGTCAGCAGTAACATTAGCTACGACCGTGAATTAATTTGGCATAACACTAAAACTAAGACGAAGACTAAGACGAAGAATAACCCTAAGACTAAGTTAAGACTAAGACTAAGAATAAGACTAAGATTAAGACTAAAACAAAGACTAAAACAAAGACTAAGACAAAGACTAAGACTAAAACGAAGACTATGACTAAGACTAAAACTAAACTAAAGCTCAACTAAACGATCGAAGACTAAACTTTAAGCAAATTTTCTACATAAGACAAAAAAAAGACTGAATGCTACCAAACAAACTATGAGTACAATTTAAGTTCATTAACAGCAAGTTTGAGTGTAAGAGTTTAAAGAAAATTTGCAGTGTGCTGTTTGAAATAGGAATGTTGACTTTCAACATATTAAGCTGTAACTATTATAGAAAGTTCTGAACAATTTTATTACAGAAAATTGCATAAATGGAATTATTATTCATCAACTTCCAAGAGAACGATGGGGCTAAAATTTGTTTGTAGGATCATCCACTGAATAAGTAAAACTTCGAATAAACCACGATAAGAGACAGAGAATTCCTTCCCTGAAAAATCATGATATTAGCATCTGTAGCGAAACATCAATTTCATCTTGCTAGGTAATATAATTTCATCTCGTTTCGCTGGATAATATATTAATTTTATTTCGTTAGGCTGGATAATATATTGTTGGGCTAGATAACGTGAAGTATCTTGTAACGTGAAGTATCTTGACCGTTGAACAGCTTGAAAGGGGAGAAAGTTTGTCGTATAGTGTTAGCGCAGTTTTTGTATCATGTTTCGCGAGCTCAAGAGGCCATTCATCTCTGTCACCGTGCGGTCAACACTTGGACCAGCCTGCTGGCTCAGGCACACCTCGGGCCCACCACACACACAAACACAACACAGGCTTGCGACACAACACACACACACGTAGGCGTGGGAACGAGCCGCCGAGGCGCGAGGTATACGAGGGTTGGCCTAAGCAACAACCACATAACCTGAGCCAATGAGAGTGCCCGCGTCGAAAGTGTGGCACAAGAAACCGAGCACCTAGCCAATGAGATTTCGAGACGTCAGAACAAACGAGAATTCCACCAATCAGGATTAGAGCGCTGTCTTCATAACTGCGAACATTCGTGAACGTTCGAGAAGGATCCGAGTGACGTACATATAAGGGTACGACAAAAGGAATCGAGGTCTTTTTTCGCTGGGTTTTCGCAACAAGAAGTGCGCAGTGGGAGTGCACGAAAACGAAGCGCACCGGCGTTCGCCGGTGTGCAGTGCACACGAGCACCAATATCTTGACAATAACATCGAAATTTTAAGAGTATGAAGTCGAACCCAGCAGTTGTTGAAGTATTGACTTCCAACAGGAAACCGCTTGAAGTACATCAGCTTCGCGGCACCAATCGCCAAGTGCAAACGTGTCAACGAATACAGCGAAAGCATTCAGTTTGTCTACGCCAGTTCCAATCTCACAGGCAACCCCAGCATGCCCCTTGGTTACCCGCAACTACGAGAGCTGCAGTCATACAGCATCAATCCTGCGAAAGCTACAGTGATCAAGCTCCTTCGGCACTCAAGAGCTGTGAACGGATTGCAGCTTAAGCAGCACCGTCGAGGCAGACAGCACCAGCCGGCCGCTGGCAAGAGATCATCAGCGAATGTCAGGTCCGATCAGCTGGACATTCTCACATTCTCCAAGCCCTAAGTGGAAGCAGAGTGCGCTTAACATCAACGACGCATCACCGGAGAGCTAGGGATTTATTTTTGGTGTTGAGAAATTGAAACGGTGATAAAAGTGTGAATTAGGTACGAATCAGCACATTGGAAAGTGCTTTAAAATGGCGCCATTTTGTGCAATTGATTTTGTTTTTAATTGTGATGTTGAGAGCTGCACGTTGTGCGTAGTGTAAATTTAAGTGTTCCGCATTTTAACACATTGTGTGAGTCAAGGGTTTGATTTTTTTCAATTATCCCCATTTTTATTTCGTGCCTACGCTTGCCCAGCTATTAATTATTTTCTTGTTCTGGTTTATTGTGAGGAGGTCTTCTTTCAGTAGTCATCATGAAAATTTTGTGTAGCGTTAAAATATGCAATCGTTGCGGGCGCTCATTACGATTCGAAGCGCACCTTTTTTCATCGTGTGTGTCATTTGTGTCAGAATGGGTTTGTTGCCAATTATCACATTTGACTCGCGTGTTCAACGGTAAAATAAATATTTTTAATCTTTAAAATTTTGTCGTTATTATCCATGCTGATAAACTAAGGTAAACTCGTGGTACAACTATGCTAACACAGTTATTCCTAGTTTCTTTCTTTTCTTTCCCCCTCTCTTTCTGTGTATTTTCTCTCCTTTCTTTTTCGTTTCCCCTCTGACTGTCGAGGTTGAGATTCCTCAATCGTTACGTCATAAGGCCGACGGGCCCAAGCACGTATCGTAACACATCAAGCCATTGGAATCCCTCATTTTTTTCTATATCATATACAATAAAAAAATGATGAAGTTTTCTAATTAATCAAAAAGCGCTCAGGCAGTAGATATTTTCAGTTCGAGAGACATATTTGAACACTGACCACGTAGGCTGCGATGTTGCACATCACTGTGGAAACATGCTCGTTCTTAGTTATACTATGGCAAGAATGACTCATAAAAAGTGCAAAAAAATGAAACCAGCAAAATTAATTCTCACTTCTAAACTGTGTCTGTACAGCATGCTATTGAGATAGAGCTAAAACATCACATGTGTAATTCTGTCGTATAAATTGTAGAGAAAGCAAAGCAAAATACCATGTTGCCCTGTACACCAGGCTGTCAATATCTTCCATGCAGGTCAAGTTGGCCTTTCCTTTGGTGAGTACGAAACGAAGAACTCAGACCATGACTCTACACAGATGTCGACGGTTGTCTCCCTGCCACCAGCCACCACCAGCTACTCCATTTAATTGCTGTCACTTCAAGCTACTTTTTGTGATCGAAGATCACATCATTCTCTTGTCTTTGAACCCATCTGGATCAATATCATGTTAGTCAAAGCAATCTCACACATTTTTGTGCTGTTTTCCTTTCATATATACAGTTTCTATTTCTTTTTGTGGACAAGACTCTCATTAGTTTTTATCTTCATGTATTTAGGTATGCTCCGATTTGCTTGAGAGTGTGTGTGGTTGTGAGGCAGGGCAGGTGGACTGGAACGAAGGAGTAGAGGCAACGACAAATTAACACTCCCTGCAGATCTAGGTTTGAACTGTAAAAAACAAAGTTAGCTTTTCGAGTCATCTATGTGAATATTCATTATTGTTAATACCGCAAATAACACTGATTGGTTTATGTTAAAATGTCACCAATCAATTCATTGGAAATAATCATTATATGATAAAATATCACATACAAAAATACAACTGTCTTTATGATATCAATCTATTTCATAATTCTAACGAATGGATAATTTATATAAGGTTGTGAGTGAATTACAGTTTTTATGATGAAAAGCAGAAACAAATAATTTCAAAAGTGAGTTTTGCTCCCCTTCTGAAAGCTGGATTTCATAATTATTTTTTGTTATTTGAATGTGTCTTTTACTTTATTTTACTCTGAGTATTTTTCTCATTTGTGATCGTGCAACTCATTTGTTACACTGAGTAGCGTTTTTTTTCTGTGAAATTTTTTCTATGTATTAAGATATAGTCGTTTCATAAGGGTGAATGACAATGTTGTATCAAAAATTTTTTCACAGCAAAGAAATTGTTAAGCTTTTGCAAAAGCTATGTATAAGCTTTACTACAAAAGTTGATGAAATTATTACCTGTAATTCAAGACCGGTTATACAATATTCTTAGTAGTGTTGTAAATAAAACGAGGAAGTAGGAACGAAGATTGGTGTTGGTGAGGACGAAGTAGGGCGTATGAAATATGAAAGTAATTTTCGACATGAGGACATGAAAATAAATCTTGGCATTCAATGGTCTCTGCATGAATGCATAAGCAATTTAAATGAAACCGTGTTCTAGTCATTTGATAGAATGTCAGGAGATTTTTGGACTGTGGGTTGTAGACAAATGATAAACATGTATTAGGTAAGATGGTTGGTTTGTACATGTGGTTAGAGTGGCTCTGGATTTAACTCACAGGAAATTGTAGAAGTGAAAGGTGGCATCCATAGTGAGCGTGTCGTTAGATGAGGTCGAGAGAGAGTGAAATAATATCACGTAATCTCAATAGTGCTGACTAGAGTATTGTCAAATAAGGTGACTGTCAACTGTAGACTGTTGCTAAATATGGTAGAGTGTGAAGTATTGAAGTAAGAGTAAGAGGAGAAAATAAATGCCATAAACTTAGTGAAGTACTGGATAACTGAAAGCAATGAACACTGAAATATGGAGAAAGCTTGTGAGAGTTGTCCCGACGAATAGATGGATGAAAAGAGCTCTTACAGGCACTAAGAGTATGCGCTATAGGATCGTAGTGAGAGGAGAGGGCTGGTAAATCTTTTCGTGAGATGAAAACTCATGAATTAGTGTAGCCTGAGCACTAAACCAATAAGGGAACACTCGTTTGCAAACCCTAGACAGGCGTTCTATCAATAGTTCCTTAGTCTATAAACAATAAATGTAACCCATACTGGAAGTCTTGATCTTGAAATATTGGAGTCATTTACCTTTTTCGTATTTGTGCAGTCATGCAGAGAGAACTTTACGTATTTGAGAGTTTCTCTAAAAGTTACGTCGTGAAGAACTACACAGTACCAGTTCGACAGTGGGTGCATGTCTGCATCTCCTTCTGCACGGAGGAGTGCGTCTGCACGGAGGAGTGTGTCTGCACGGAGGAGTGCGCGCTTTTATCAATGGACAGCGAAGGCCAATAACCTTCGTAGCGGAAGTTTCGCCTGCAGTGCTGAAGGTAAGCAAGGCAACTTAGGCTGGGGCGTAAATGGCTTCTTAATGCAACTAGCTTTCTCCCAAGAAAGTCAATGTAGTTAACACATATATTTTTGAAATTTATTTCTAAATTTTGTACACTTGTGGAAATAGCGACCCAGTTTTAACGCTTGTGTTAACGCGCTCGACTTGCCTACTGATCCAGACAGGAAAACAGCATTTGGTGATCGGAGAAATCTTCGAGTTTAACGTCGGCTCTGATTCAGAGTTCGGAGTTTTGGTCACCATTCCAGTCTTAGTGCCGTGTACGGTTGCCCAGGAAGAGGTACGTGACCACTAAGTATAAATAAGATCGTTTGTAATGAAAAATTGTTCTGAATTTGTACCTTCAGGTCAATCAGACGTTTTTGTGTAAGGAATTACGAGTATAAGCGCACGTATTTAATGAAAGGAAAATTTAAACCGCGGCTCCGAGTTTAGCTCACTAGATATTAATTACTTCGCTGTGGCAGCCTTCTGTCTGTTTCCTCGTCACCAATGTCAAGCAATTCAAGAGCTCCAGAGAAACATCCTCCTAGGAAACTACACAATCGGTAAAGCGAATTCTAGGAAACTGTTGAAGGTAAGTGTATTTTATTTCACTCTTGAGAGTTGCTCTCTGTTTCCACTGAGGTATTCGAGTAATAGTTGAGTGAGTTACATTTCTCAACTGTTCGCCTTACTGACAACCATAGCTGACGTAGAGCGATGCAAATATACTGCCCTTAAAGAAATTATATGTAAAGTAAGGAGTTAAACAATGCAACACGTTGGTGGAACTGTTGTTTTTACATGTTTAATCAACGTAGAATGATCAANGACGACACAGATTTCCTTAGTTCAATAATTAATATTTGTAGAGTTACTGTTCCTATGGCAGCCCGCCTAGGGCCCCGAACCTTACGCCGCCGGGTGACTCTTCCCTTAGGGCGTGTTGAAGGAGCGAGTTTTTAAGACGCCTCTATTGAGATATAGACGCCTCTATTGACAATTCCGGTTCTTACAAAATATGCGTGACCGAATCACCATTAATATCAACATTCTCAAAGACAGTTCTGAGCATATTAGAAACGCACTGAGAAAAACGAGATGATTATGCCAATAATGTTTTGGGAAAAACCGCTGTCACAGCTAATACGTAATTGATTGGAACATAAGGGCTTCCTAGGAAATTTCATTTTTAATTTTTTTTTTAAACGGCTCTATTTTTATGAACTACCTCTCTGAATAAGCGATGTGTGTTTGTCTTTTCATTTTCCAAAGTGTAAGGTGGGACTGAATTCAGAAATATTTTTTCTTGTACAATTCTAGAGGAAATGGTCTTTACACTGAACTCCATCGCGCCTGAATTGAATGGTCGACAATAAAAAATCAGGAGCTCGTAGCAACTGAGATGAAATTTGGCTACAAATGAGACTCATCTCCCCAAGACTGATGGGTTTTGAATCATCAATATGCTAAAATTGCGTCATATTCCCCTCCTCCCTCTATTCAATGTTTCAGTGCGTTCTCAATTAAGTACACTCCCGCGTGCCTCACAGTGTTCATTAGCAACAGCGTAGCATGATGGCATCAGTTCATGTACTGCTAACATCTTCGGTTTTTGGTGAAAACATGAGTGAAAACCTCCGGTTACACATCGAGTCGCTTCATAAGAAACACTTTATGGGTTGGATAATTTTTGCTGAAATATATTTGTTCCTGTGTGTTCAGTTAGAACAAAAAACACGGAAATGAACTTCGCGAGAAACAACTCTCTGTCGAACAGATCGTCCTCGAAAAATAACCAAGTGTTTTGCTCGATAGTTAGTACGGAGGGTGATCAATCAAGAGACAGAGAGAAATCACTATGACTTGAATAATGAACTGGAATAGTGTGGGAGAGAAGTAAGCAAGCAGGCAAAGGACACTCCAACGTGACAAGCTCAATTCACGCCTTCAAAAAGAACTCCTCTTCTTCTGAAGCACTCGATCTGGACCGATTAAAGTTTACTACTGAGCATTTAGGTAAGTTACAGGATGATCAAACATGAGTGAAAATTTTAAATAGTATAAAATCTGGTGAACTAAACAAAAAACCAATTTCACCAGCGTTTTTTCAGCTCTCCACTTAGGGAGGTTTTATTATTCCGTAAATATGGTACCGGATGCTTGGATATATGTTGCTGTCTTTGTGTCATTTTCAAAACCTCAGGGCTCGTTACATTCAGTTATTGCTCGGCGACCGGTTAACACTGAATAATTTTCCAGAAATAACTCGATAATCCATAATTAAAGTTATTGCCCGTGCAACATGTTTCATAAATAGATTTATCGCTACCCCGTGGCGTTTCTGTGGTTAGACATATATATACAAATGAAATAAAGCATAATTTGAGCGGATGATACATGAACAAATCTTCTTTCTGTTCGTTTGACCTCGTCAATCATTTACGACGGTGTTTCAGACTGTTTCGGTGCAGCGTTTTTGTATTCTCTTCTTTCGTTTCAACTTATAACGAATGAGTTCGGAAGGATTCTCTGTTAGTTAATAAATAATTTATTTTAAAAGTTGTCAGCCATCTCTTCACGTTTAAAATATCCAAGAGAAGATATTTCTGATTGTCTCTCTCAATAACATAATTAGGCCTCGACACGCCAGTTTGCTCCCAACATGGTTACTCTGGTTAGTCCATTAGAACATATCGTATGGTTTGTCTATTAGAAAACTTCGTGTGTTTCGTTTATTAGTACACTTCATATGGATTGTCTATTAGTACAACTCGAAGGGTTTGGCAATTAGTCGACGCCTCGTATGGTTTGTCTATCAATTACTGACCTTTATATCTAGATATTTTAAAACCAATGTGTGGTGGTACATTTCATGTACCAACTTTTACGGAAATGAAAATTTTTTCTTTCTCGTGAAGGGCGCGCTCGGCCACGGTGACCACGGAAGGAATAATTGTTACACACCGAACCTAGCTTATCCATTGACACAACTCCATCGGAAAATTTGAACAAAGAACTGTCGCTGAAAAGTTAAAGCAGAGACCCTAAAAATATTATTGAACTAAAAAAAATCTATTAGGAGGATAGAATGAAATGCCTCTAAAAACTGCAAATGACTGAGAGTTAATAATTTTCAACGCCTGAGAGCAGTAATCAACGAAAGATGTGCAGTAACCTTTTAAATTTTAATTTTGTTATGTGTTGGAGACTTGTTCTTTTCAATATTGCTTTCATTACTATTGTTTTTTCCATTAAAATTTTGTTTAATAGTTTTTTACATTTAATATGACTCTAAATTATGCATCTATGGGAGAAATTTGTACAATGCACGCTTACAAAAAATGTGGAAACTACTGTTTACACTAATTGTTGCCTTGTCTCTCTGTATGAGATGGCAGTGCTAGTTAACCCAGTACATTGTGAACAGTTTCTGAAATGTCACAACAGTACTTAAGCTCGTATGGGCTGCATGAATTCCTACATTGAGAAAATAGGATTCTAAAAATTGAATAATAACTTTTTTCCATGTTATTTTGAGCCCCAATTTTCTTGAACTCTAGGAGGAGCTCTGACATAACAAGATGTATGATCCGAACAATGTTGGCACAGCTCTGATATTTTGATATCATATTTTGTCTATAATTATATTTCATCTAAAATTTACTTTTTCTCGCTGAAAGCTTATGTTAGTGAATGAGCATCTGCAAGGAATTTCAATCGTTCACAATTGTCCTCGTTGTAATATCAACAATTGTTATTAACTCTAAAGTTCGGTACCATTTTGATTAGTTTTCTCAGCTGCGATGAGGTTTCAATGTATTTTATGTATGCCTATTGATTTTTTGGTTTTTCTTTTTATTTATATTAACTGTTTTTTTTTTACCCACGGATCTATGATTTTATATTTTAATATTCTAGTATTATTGAGCAAATGAATAAAAATAAGTTTTTCTCATTTTACCTTTAACATTAAACAGTAATCAAGTTATAACTTGAACAGTTATCAGCTAAAAAAGCATAACAGACGCCATTGCTCATTATACTCATTTTCCTTCAACACAACGTCATGGAGTCAGAATGTTTTTGCATTTATTCCTCACATTAATTTTCAGCATTCAAATTTTGTAATCCAACCAAGTTCTTTCAATCGCCTTCAATTTCAATCCAGTAAATTCTAAATTTGACCTAAAGTTAACTTACAAATTAGTAATCTTTTGTTATTCGTTAACTGACACGAACCAGTACATGGAGAAATGCATTTCGTGGGCAAACCGAACGTTATGTTTGGTATCTCCTGTTTTTATAACGGAATGTGTATCTCAATTCTTTTATTGTATTTTTCTTCAAACTTCTTGCAGTTCTTGTCCGTAACAATGACAAGGTGCAACGTTTTATTTTTCATCCAACAAATCAATCCTCTTATGAAAAGCAGCTGCTTTTCTTATATTGAATTTCTTGGTCCCTCGTTAGAACTGCTATGCTAACATTAGAGCGTCAATTTTTTAGCAAAAAGTGTAGAGGCTCAATCACATCGATTTTCATTCAGTATTACAGTATCCGTGATCCAATATCCACGACGAGATCACATGCCAAAGTAGTTCTGCTAATTCTTTTGACAGTTGATGAACTTAGAATAACATTAACTGCGAACATTCTTTAATAATTATAATTAAAAATTGCGCAAAGTGCCTCATAAAATAGGAGAAAATTTCATCAGAGGTTATTTTTGACCAGGTTCGCGTGTTTCTCCAGCTTCCCCGATTTCAAGAACCATGCAACAACTTCAATGCTTATTATTCCATAGGTCGATCAGCTAACCAGCTGCGGATCCGGCCTGGAGGGAAATCTTGTAATCAACGACTGGAAGGAAATAATATTTTTACTATTGCAAAATGCTATCATAAGTCGAGATGTTACAATGAATGTTGCGAATACTGGTACTACTCCGAAATGGACACCCTACAACTCATCCTACAGCCTTCCGGACGAGAGACTCCTACCAGAGCCCACGTTAGTGGTTTGTGAGATCGTCAAGTCTGTACTTGGAGAATTTAGCTCACATTTCTAGGCTAGCAGATAGATGAGAAGTCTTACCCTACCAGCGATATTCATCTGTCTCATTGTAGAACTGAATGATGGTATCGTGGTATTGTTATTGAGAATACTGTGCGAGCAGGACGTAGCATTTAGTTTTGAACTGTACAGTATTTGTCAGAAGATTCTTCCATAAATTTATTCATGGGTAATGTGGGACCGACTGAAAATTTTCTGAGCTTTTTGATTGACAGACACGCAATGGCGTCCGCACTCAGCAGGAGTCTAGACACATAGGCGAATGAATGAAAGCTATGCTGTGCAAACAAGATTGCTACGTGTACTCTCAATCACGTTTCATTAATCATTCATATAGCTGAAACACCGATCTGTTTAGAGATACACAGTAGTTGCGCGATTGTGCCCCACGCGGCAATTTCACCCTTTTGGCAGAAAGAACATTGTTTATGTATATCTTCCTTATCCTCTCATTGAAAAAAACAATGAGGACGATACAGTTTTTTCTTTTTTATTCGAAAGCATGAGAAAGAGAAATTAAAGTAGATCCCCCTACAACTTTTGAAAGCTAAAATACAGTTTGTAAAGTTCCTGTTTTTTTTTCTTAGAAGCAAGAATCGAGTCAGAGTAGCTTCATGGAAGCTTCAGTTAAAGAAAACCCAGTTAAAAACAAGTAAAGCAATTTCTGGAAGCAACAATGCAGTAGAAGCAGTTTCTTCTTCCCCTCTTAAACGCAACAATACAGTTAATACAGTCTCTCGTTCTCCTCTTGGAAGCAACAATGCAGAACCTTGTCCTTCCCTTGGACGCAAACAGGAGTTAATGCAGTGCGTTGTCCTCCTCTTGAATGCAATAATGCCGTAAATGCAGTTTCTCGTCCACCTCATGGAAGCCCCAATGCAGTTCCTGTTCCTCCACAGCGGTCACGCTGCCACCATCTCGCCCTGCTCAGTTGGGCGCGCCCTGCACCTGCTGGGCAGAGGAGCCTACAACTTCGAGCAGGCAGACCAGTGGTGCCGCAAACTGAACGGTTCCCTGCCCTCTCCTCAACACCCAAACCTTGGCCAGACCATGCAGGAGGTAGGACTGTCGTGTTCCCCATCATTCATCGGCGCGGATGCCCCTAGTCAATTGCTTGCCATCCTATGGAAAAAAAATTGATAGAAGTTAATTTTTTAGTTTGAAAGGTTAGAGGTCACAGATGTCGTGTTTCGAATCGCAAAATGCGGGATCTGAAATTTTTGGAATAGACTAAGGCCATCATTGTTTTCGAATGCACAAAAACAAGCGTTTTATAAATGATTCAAATAACTTTCATTAACAAAGCATTTTGGATAAGAATCTGTTGTTAACACTACTGTCAATGAAGGCGGTGGCAATTTCCTGGCATAAATTCGATGACTGCGACACGTGCAGTATTTTAAAGGCGACTCTTTCACTTTTTGCTGGTAACATGAGTAAAAATTTCGGAGCTGAAACTACACATCTGCTAATCTTTCGGTGCTGATGCAACAGCAGTTGCCCATTTGTGGAGTAGCAAACAGAGTTGTCAAGAAGTTTCTGTTCAGCCTGTGGAAATACGAACGATTACATATGAGAATCCAGTTTTGATGTATTTTTACAATAAAGAGTTTATGTTAAGACAGAATGCCAAAGGTAGATATATATATATATAACAGTTATTAAAAATATTGAAAATAACTCCCTTACTATTAATACTAGCTAGAATCTTTCTGATATTGTTTGAAGCACCCCTTTTAGTTCCATTGAAATGTACTGCATAAACGGTGTCATCGTTACTTTCACAGACGCTCACGAAACAGCAAATTTTACTGATCTTTAGATGCCTCGAGTGATGGTATCACTTTTCTTTTGTATCAAAAGAGTTTCCAGGAATTGAATGGTATAGTGTAATATTATAAATTAAAATGTGCACACATCGTTCTCAGTGAGTCAAGAAGATCAGACTGTTTGATGTAATATGCAGGGGAATGATATTGAGAGCACTAAATTTGAAAACAATTTGCCTCGTTTCTAACATATGTATTTGTATTTCTAAAATGCTCACACTTTGAAGACGTTTGAAAAAGTGCATTAATGCTGAAAAATAGATATCAAACCACACCATTTTGAAATCTACGAATGTTTCACACAAACGAAATTCAATTTCACACAAGCTAAAAGACAATTTCACACAAACGGAAATTAATTTTCACATAAGTGAGAATGCAATCTCAAACAAACGAAAAATTAATTTCATACATATTACAGTTACGACTTCTGCAAATATATTTTACCGTTTCAACAAAGATTTATTGTTATATAATATTCTTTTGATGATTTTATCCCATGCAGAAAACCTCGTAATGAACTATAACAAGATATTTGCAAACGATGGAAGAAATATTTGCGAAACCTTCAATGGAGAAAAAATTGGAGAGAACTTTAGAAAAATTTAGGGATTGATATTCGCACATCTTATGATTGGATGTGAAATGAGCAGCCTGAGGTGAAGAATAGGGGAGGATCAAAGACCAAAAGAACAGATGGAACGATAAACTGCATCGTCAATCATCTTGAGAAATATTCGTTAAGAACTCTTGTGAAACTCTTCACAATTGTACTGAGTAAATTCGTGTAGATGTGTTGCCACGATGAAGAACTGGTTGAATGGTCCACTATTTCCCTGGAAAATGTGCGTCCAATGATTTACAATGCCAATGCTTCTGATTACAAAATTAAAAGAACATAGTACTTGGAAAACTTGGTTCAAGCTCGAGCAAATGAAAAAACATTAACTTGGAATGATGACACGATTTTCAACCTGTTTGTCATGGGAAAGAAAAAATATCTAAAATTGGAGCAAGATATCAGCAGCGCTACCTAGCAAAGCGCAAATCAGCACTGCATAGGAGCAATGATTGATTCAAGAATACTTCATTTCACAACCGACGAGGAGCCATTAAATTTGAAAATTTTAGTGAATGGATTAAAGAACTCATTGATAAATGAAATAGATTGATTTCTGGGAAATCTCACTTTCAGGATAAAAAAGAAAATCAACGTGGCTAAGAATATCATGATAAAAACCAAACGTTTCGGATTACAAAAAATCCATCTTCAGTGTTCTGAAATACAACAACCTGAAGTATTAAAACATTGTAACTAAAAATCTTCTGAATATACCGGATGTAAGATAATAAGATTAAAAAGACATGATAAAACAAAAAACTTTACAAAATGTTAACAAACAATGGAAAGTTTCGCCGCCGTATCACATTCGTTTATTGACGGACGGTTTTTTAAAATGTATATCGACTCTAAAATGCGGAGATCGGATAAATTTGATGTTGAATCCAAAATTTTAAAATTTGTATTTTTAAAAATATGGTCATTCTTCAAACAATGTTCTCTTATTGATGAGTTGGATGGTTTGGTCAGGTTACAGCCGGTGCGAAAGGAGACTCCCCTGTGTTGTGCACACCTCACAAACAATTGGAGCCCAGTGCTACCAATGTAAGAGCGCTCGCAGCGGTCACACGTATATTGATATATAACTGAGGTGCGCAACATCACATCCGGAGTATCCCTTCGCTTAAAATATGATCCGATTTTCCTACCATTTTTAAAATATGCACAAGGATTTATTTGTGGAAAAAACCTCTTAACTGGTGATGCTACTTCCATTTTCATTTTCTCTGTACGGGATCCTATAAAAGGGAGCTGAAAAGTTCACTGTAAAGCCGAGAATTCTCACTGTGCCGAAGTTAAGGTTGTATTTTCAGCTACCTTTTATAGGATCCCGTACAGAGAAAATGAAAATGGAAGTAGTATCAACAGCTAAGAGGAAGTAGTATCAACAGTTAAGAGGAAGTAGTATCAACAGTTAAGAGAAAATTATTATTCAGCAGGAATGCGCCAGGATGATATGGAAGAACTTGATTGAATTTGTTTAAATTCAATGTATGTGAAATTTAACACCTATAAGTGAAATTTCCCAATGTGAACATATTATTGACATCAAGTATTTATTTAAATTATATTGGGAATCATTTAATATCTATTTTTATTTATAATTAAATGGAAAGTGAATCAGAGTTTCGTAATTTTTTTGAATTTGTGGCTGTCATTATGAATAGAAACATGTATTTTTTTGCTTGTACTTTCTATAGTCATTAAGAGATACTGTAAAAAGTCCTACATAAAAGATTCCACTCTTTGACCTATATACATTATATATAATACATGTAAATCATCACTCAAGAGAAATATTTATAAATAAGTTCTTTTTACTTTTTTTAAATGTAATCCATGTATGATCTTATTCTTTACTATACGTGCAAAAATATTACCATTTATACATCCTCATTGGTTTTGAGAACCCGTTGCTTTCACTTCAATGATAGGAAGATTTGGGATTTATGCTTATAAAGCCGAATATAAATTTCTGTCCCGGCTTTCCACTCCGCACTCTATGATCGGTTCTTAACCAATTATAATCATTTAATTCTGTAATCATATTTATTTAACTCAGCAAAGAGACTGTATATATTGCCAAAATAATATATATTTATAACATATAGAAATGAAATACGTTTTACAATAATACAATATAATACTCGAAGCAGTTATTTCGGTATTTTCGAAT
>JACJUY010002934.1:22756-34209 GCA_014220935.1 Platorchestia sp. MABIK | reverse complement strand
TTTTAGTTTGGGAGGTTCAGATCAACTTGCATCCAAATTCATATCACATTGTGTTATGTGCAGAGCAGAGTGTAAAAAATACAGTGGACTGATGAAGCTCAATAATTTTTGAAAATTCATCTTCACTTGAGGTTAGGAAATTATTCGTAGCCTTATCACACATATGACCCAGCATATTAGCAATATTTGGTGCTTAATGTTGGTTTAGATTACACTATGGGGATTCAATTTTGAGTAAAATAATTAGGAAATCTATGCATGATTTTTAAAGTTGTATAAGAATCATTTTAAACTCAACCCTGGTTACAGTGCTACGCAGTTGAGTGGGCACCTTTAATAAATGGATACTTCGCAAAACCATTGCTCAATAAAAATTGCCGAGGTGTGAGCGCATTGAATTTCAGAATGAAAACCTTATGCTCATTTGTTTCTGCACAGCACGCGCGTCAGGGCGCTCAGTGGTCTCAACCTGTAGTTCCGACAACCTCGGCAGTTATCGTCCTCATCCTACCTCGTCTCAATCTGTTTTGGAGACTCACCCCAGCAGTGCGTTCGACGTCGCAAGTTTTAGACGAGTAATCCAATGGACTATTTCTATACGCAGAGGATCTATTGTGACAAGACACTATAACCCATACAGTGCATTGAACCGCGTTCTCGCTTACACGTTTCCTGCGAAGAACCCACCGGTGGTCACTCAAGGGATTTTCGTAACGCTCAAGACCGACCTCCGGTCACTCACTCAATTTCTATAAATAGTAGTTAATAGTTGTTAAATACAGGGAAGATCGAGTTAATGATTGCTATTTTCAGTGTTTGTTACTGCAATTGACTTGAAATTTGAATTGAATTGTGAACTTCAGTTTAACCCAGAGCAGAAAACGTGTTGAACAAATTTTTAATTTTCTAATACTAGCAAAGAACTTGAGGTGTGATTGCCTATAGCGATTATTGTATTCATGTAAATGAAAATGGAATTATTCCTTTATGAGAGTTGGTTTTTTAATGAGAATTTGATGATTTGATGAGAATTAATGCGTATGGATGAATAGGTATGGAATTTTTTTTTCAGTATCAAATTGAATGAATATTTTAACTATTGTGGTAGACTTGTTTAAGTTTGCAAAGTTTCGGTTTTCTTTTTTTTTGCTCAAATTTTTGAAACAAAATTCATTACATTTGTTTACAAGTTTTGGGATTTACATAGAGACGTCCGAACTGGTGTTGAATAACTTTAGTTTTTACTTCCAGTCGTTCCTATGCTACCTGCTAAGAATATGAGTTCTAACGACAAAAATGTATGCTATATTTTCATGCATAAATCTATTTTTATTTGTGTGCTGCTACCGAAAATGAAATCTGGAAACAAAGGATTAAATCGTGGATTTTTTTGCGTTTTCGAAATGAGACTGAATCTTTTTAAAGATGATATAATAACTATCTTGTTATTTCCATGAGGAATGTAAGTGATACTTATACAGCTGATGTAATTATTTCAGACCTTGATGGACGTGGTTGTGCATGAGCCTGTTTTTGATAAGTTCACAATTTTGTCCATAAACTAGAACAAAACTTTCATAGTGTGATAAGTGAATGGGGATTATAATTTTTACAACTATTGTATTTGGATACACTAATTAAATATTATGAAATATTTGAAATGATTCGAAATTTGATTAATTTAAATGCCGTCGATTGAGTTGAAAATGAAATTTTGATTGGTCTCTTTCCAGGAATACCAGATGTTTTAAAACCATTAAGATAGAGGTGTTATTACATTAACTTTTTTAGTGCTGAGTTCTGTTCTTTTTTAGCGCTGAATTTTGTTTTGTTGATTTCACATTCTATTTATTAACATAACAAAACTTTCCAAGGAGACTTAAACTTATTCATTAGATCCTCGTAAATTTGTTATTGTTGCAAGTTCATATGCAAGTTGGGATCTTCACCAAACGACCTCGGTATCGTTACCAATGGCGGTCAACACATCACGAGTGACGGCCTTTTGACTAAGTGAAACCAATGAACATCGTTTGATGCAACGTTGTGAAATTCCAGTTTTCTGTGAAATTTTTGTATTTTATATAGTTTAAAAGGAACAAGATTACTTTCATTTTTTATTCACATTGGAATTTGAGATTCCAAGTTCAAATACAAGCTTCAATGTTTTCACTGTATCGAAACGTAAATTCTTACTCTATTGTTAACTTAGCAGGAATTTAAGCCCAATATGAAACTAAAAGTGATTATTAAAATTATTTTCGTTTGTTTGAACATTTCTGACTTCATAAAGAAATTGGCATGTAAATATCAAATAATTTTATTTTCAATGTAATTTTTACACATATTGGTAATTAACTTGAGCTGTTTGAACTGTAATCTGTGTCCCAAATGTACAAACCTTTCAGTACACTACTTTAAAATAAATATAGCTGAAAATTTCCTCGAGTGAAAAAGAAACTCTCACATTGTATTGGCGTACTGGTATGTAAATGAAAATTTCATTTTGCAAATGATAAATGTTGAAAAATTATTCCACAGTTTCAGAATAGAGAGAATGTTTCCTAGCGTTTTATGAGACCTTCACTTTTCGTAAAATAGAAGTAAATAAGATGTTATTTCGTCTGCTCCAATATTCTTTGATTTTTGTAGGAAAGTGCGTACAATTGTTAAAAAATTGAATTCACGAGAATTGTCTGATTTTAAAGCGTCCATTGCCTTGAACTGCGATTAGTAATATGTAATGTTCTATTTTGTCGTGTATAAAAATAGTGTTTTTATACTGTATTGCCATAGATTTTAATGAAAATTCTTATATGCGAAAATTATGGTAGAATTATTTTGGCTGATTTAACTTCAGAAAATATTTTTTCTATTGTAGCATAAGACTTTCTCTAACTTTACGAGAACTCGTTATTTATGGACGTCAAAAGTGATGAATAAAATATTTTTCGTTTTTCGAAAGTTCCTTGATTTATTTGTGAACGTTCAAACAATTCTTCAAAAAATTTATTCTTAACCTTCATTTGGTTACCTGTGTAAAAGTGAAACACTAAAAGTATTTTTAGATTCTTTCTTGAGTTAAAATGAAACCTTCCTGTATAGAGATACACCCCTCAGGGGGATACAATTATTGTATCTATGGGAATTAGCGCTCCCTGAGGGACAATGTGAGGGCCCGAGCTAATGGTTAGGTAGGCTTTCCTTTTGCTGAAATAACATAGGTTTTTTGCTGTTACGGACCAACTTTGTTTCGGTTCACTGCTGTCCTGTTTTTTCAACATCTACTACTTTCTCCTTTAACTTAGATCTTGTTTCATGAACTTCTTTCTCATCTTAATGTTTCTATGCCCTTTCTGCATAGATTCCACGTTCCCTCAACTCCATACTAAATGGTGCCTTCTTCCTTCCTCTCTTTGGATCTCATTTGTTGAGGATAGGGAGGCTTAAACTAACTAATAATCTAATAATCTAATCTGTGCTCACAAGCGTAGAATAATTTTGATCACTTCCAGTTCTAAGTAGATAAACATTCAGTGCTGAGTTTGTTTCCACCTTTTCTATTGCTTTGAATCCAACTTTTAATTTTCCGAGGATTAAATACAGGGAAAATGTGTTATTTCAGTGTTGAATAAAATGAGTGAACTGAACTGATGCTGTTTTTATTTGAACGGATGAATGTATGATGTGGTTGTGCTGAAGCCTATTTTAAATGCGTGAAAAAATTTTTAGTTATCTAAAATGCAATTTAGCTTGAAATCAGGGCTTTCTTCATTTGCTTAACGTTAAGGCATTGAAACCGTCACAATTATTCGAATTCATATCTCATGTTAAAATACATTTAACGCTGTTGTGAGGAAGATCCTGTAGACGCTCTCATTTATTTGCAAATTTCAAATAATTCGTTCAACTCTGCATAAATTCGTGAAAATTCTTTACACGACGGTATGAAATGAGACGCTGTCAATTTATTTGCTGATTTCAATGAAGCTGTTTAACTCTGAATAAATTTATGAAGTTTCTCCACACGACGGTATGAAACATTTTATATACTCTCTGTAAAATAACAGAATACACTGATTTTATAAGTAGTGCATTTTTCTGAGGAAATATTGTGATAATTTAAAATTTAATGGTCAATGTGTTGTACAACATAAGCCCCGAATGATTCATTAATTATGTAAATACTCATTTTTCTTAATCTACAGGCAAGACAGAGGGGCATGGTAGGAGTAAGTTGAATCTATGTTTTAGGTTCCGTAGATTTCCCCTAAGTGTGTCATGACTGCCCTAAGTGTGTCATGTAACACACTAAAGTGTGTCATGGCGCCTCCATGACACACAATTGTGTGCCGGTTTTGCGACAAACGTATGACACACTTAAGTGTGTCCAAATGACCCTATATTTTTTCTCATGTAGCTCTAAATTTCACTAAATCAACATCGGTATCATAACTGTAAATTGTTTCAAGAGTTTCCGCCTGAAAATTTGGACAAGTATCTCTACCAAAAATACTGTAACTGAGAGTATCACCCAACGTGGAATTTAACGAATTATTAATTGCATTTTCCGCCATTTCTAGGCACTGATCCCATTCTGTGTGAACCAGGGAATTTACGTACAATTTTAGGAAATTTGTGATCTTCCTATTATTTCTCTCCACAGTAGCGTTACTATGAGGACTCCATGGTAGGACCTCCTTCTTTGCAATGGCGTGCATTTTAGCAAAATGTTTTACTGCCAACGATTTGAATTCCAATGCTTGATCACTAAGCAAAGTTTTGGGGTACCATACTGGCCACCAATATGAGGGCCAGAGAAACACCAGGAGCGCTGCGATGTTTACTTGGAGAAACGGGAGTACAGACGAAGGCGGCGCTGAAGGCCCCGCACCTTAATTTAAATGTGGTATCTTGCTGATTCAGCAAGCGCACTGCGGCACCCCGCATCGAGGGCGTTGAACTGACACATTTACGAACAAATGCACGCACACTAAGAAGTTGAAGGCTGAATCAGGCAAGAAGTAATGTTAGCAGAACATATTTTCCAAATTTTTGATGGCCAACCTTAGATGGCACTCGGGACCAGAAATATTTGGGTCGTTCTACGGTGGAGGAGATTGGAAAAGTTGAGCAGTCAACTGAGAACGTGAAAGAAATTCGGTTCCTAGGTACCTGCCCGATGGTCGAGAAGTGGGTCAGATAGTCTTCAGCCATCTGACTTGAAAATTCAAAATAAGTGAATTTTTTTTCTCCATGATTGTTTTTCTTTCGAGTGAACTATTCGTAATTAAAAAACAAATGAGAAGTAACTTTGAGTACATTCACTAGCATAAGGTCATTTGAAACTCTTTGAACTCACAAGCAAGAAAAAGACGTCTGTGAAATTTTCTCGGCGTGACTATGAACCAGGAAGAAAAGCAGCAGTACTGAACGGTGCATGTAAGGTTTGGAGTACTGAGCTGGCATGCAATCAAGTAATGACGTACGGAAAGCATGTTCGCAGTGTTGATTATTGACAAAGAACTTTGGGGTAGGATGAACGTATATTCTATAATTTGCTCCTTTAAGAATCCTTCATGAATCGGAAGCCTTCAAAATCAGCTTTAATGAAGTACCGTGACGCCACCAGAGAAGGTACTGAGCACAAGAGAGTAATGGATCAATTAGCAGTGTTCTGTCGGTGTGGGCAAGGCGCAAAAATAATCTTCCCGAATACGGTATGTGAGGACGCATACGTGTACAACACTCTACACACGCAAGTTCTCAACGGTATTAATTTACTTCGAAAATCTTAACCCGATGTCAAGCGTGTTTTCATCTGATTTAGAGAATCATATGCAAAATAATGATTCTCAAATCAATTCCTATTTCCTAGAAAAGGAAAAAGAAATACTTCGCCCATAATGACTTGTATATGAGCAGTTGTTAATTATGATTTGGGTATGAGATAGCAAAGCCCGATGCATGTACGTATTTGTCTTCCGCATTTGTATGAGCAAGTTACATATGTGTTTACAAAAGAAATAGATGCCTAACTATTATTACTGACACACCAAACATGATTGACGTAAAGATGAAAAGACAGTGAATGATTTTTACACATGAGGTGTTGCTTGCGCTAAAATCTATACGCGTGTCTAACAGTAAATAACTTTGCACAATTGTACAATATAGTTAAAGGAGCTGATGTTTTAAGTCTTCGCTTAACATGTTTCTCAGTCTACGGTACCTAGATGCCAATAAATAATCCTGTTACCAGATTACAACATATCACGAATTTGTCAGTAATATTCCTACGAGATACCAAGGAAAGCTAACGATGAATAATAAAGCTAATTATGACCTATGAAATCGAGATCATAACCAGATTGAATTTGAAGGTGCACATTTGAACAATAATAATAATATTCCATAAAATATTACCGAGAGGGCAGCCCTCACTCCCGCTCTCTAACTGCAAAATTAAATTACATTTCTCAACATAACGAGGCAGCGCGCATTTGTTTCGCTCTTACTTGGTAAACTAGAACAATGCCCAGCCATGTAGTTCGAATATTCTTCATCATTAATATTGTTCGCTGTCTAGCAAAATTTGAATGCATGCTCTGTTATTTGGGACTTGCTCGCATTAGATGCGTGGGTTGGACAGCTGTGAAATGGAGGGAGCCGCAGTGCGCTCGGACGAACAGTAGTTTTGCGGTTCGACTCAAAGTGAACCTTCCTGTCGAATTACAAAGCAGTAAGTAACCGTAAATTATTCGGGGATATCGAGGTAAAAGGTAGAATTTGAACATGCTTGAGCAGCTGAAAATTTTTATGACTTTGTGAGGCACTTTAATTGCATTCAAGGAGATCTTAGCGCTGACAGAACAACCTCTCGCAATACTCTACCTGAGCAAGAATTCTCCGATGCTGTTAAAAAGTATTACAAAAACATACCTGAACGTAACTGTAGTCAATATATGAGACAGCTACTCATTTCAGTGAAATGTTCTCGAAAAGTAGATATGTTTTCATGAGCGGATAAATATCACCACTAGAAGATGAGTTTTGGGACAAAACTGCTCAGTGTCAGCAAAATGAAGTTCAACAAATATTTTTAATACTTCTCAACTGTTTCAAAGCAAATACTAATAACGAATGCTCTCAAATGGTCTCAAGTCAAAACGAATGCTAGCAGCGCTGTTTTAAACAAAATCAAAGCATCAAATAAATATGCACCTTTTTCATACTGCCTGACTAACATTCACACCGACTCCAAAAAATCTTAAAATAAAACATAAAAACTACAAGTTTCCGGTTCCTATTGGTCTCGATACGATTGAAGGCTAGCAACAGCTCAATACTGATTTTAGCATGCATGCTATACTAGACATTTTGAATATTTTGTCAGGATTTGATCAGGGCGTCACGGCTCAAGTGTTTGTTAAGCGGGCCAAACGAACTCAGGAGTGCTGAAGTGATATATGTACAAACGCAGGATGTGTGCTTCAAGTGAAATGCGCGTGCAGCTCTTGCAAGCGTGGGTCAGCGAGTCACTGTGAACATAGTAACAACTTCTAGACTGTGGGTATTTTAAAGGTAATATCTACCGCACATTTCCGTGCATTATTTCAAAATAAAACATGATCGTATTTTGAAAAATAATGTTTAGGAGGGGTGAACTTTACTCACTGAGAATCAGCTACGGTAACAATGATGTTCGCGAACTTTGGTCGTTTACAAAGCTGATTTGCTAAAAATGCTTGAATGTGAGGTTTCTACGAGAAAGGAAATATCAAACTATTAATCAACAACCAGGTGAAAATAAGAAGCATCTCGACCATTCCGAAACACTGAAGCGACAAGCCTTGTTCCCATGGTATTAAGTTATTCCCATAGTTTCTAAAACCCGAGTTGAAACAGTTAATAGCAAGTCAAATATTACAGTTTGTAGCTTTGATTACCATTTCGATATCATTCCTGAATATTTACATCAGAAAAGGTTTAGAAACCGACCAATTATGATATCACTTGCAACACTTGCAAGCGTGGTGTGTCAGACCTTTCGTGGTTCCAGGCTAAATCTGAAGAAAGCGTGAGCGGAATTGAATGAGCACGTGGTGTTCAAGCATCAATTTCATGTATGTTTTAAATACCGGAATTTAGAATAGGTGAGGGTCTTGCACGCACACTCATAAACAACGACGCAAGCCAGGGTAGGCCGAAAATGTCAACAAAAGAACGAAATTTTGAGCTTCAGACAGATGCTTTTGAAGAAGATCGTAAATCGGTATAGAAAAAAATTCTGTTCAGATAAGTATTTCATGAACGTCCTAACTTCGAATTTAAAAAAATTATTTGAGCAAAAAGGAAATTTGTGTTCCACTGCACCTTACTACTCCCAAACAGCTGAATATTTAAACCTTTCTGACGTTGAAGGTTATGGAAAGAATTTTGCGCAATAATTAAACATGAATGCAGCATTAAATTCTATCTCTACTACAGCCTACTCCGCACCAGAGGCGTTGCTAATTTCGTTTAGTGCAGGCATGTTAGCCATCTAAATACCTGCAAGATAAAGCTGTTAATAACCTTCAGAATCGTATGTTTGTTTCAAATAGCTCCGTCCAATATACTCGACCTACTACAATTTAGTAGCACTTTCATCAATGTACGCAATTAAGAGTGTAAAATTTAAGCCAAATTTATCTCTTTCGAGTAACTACCAAGGGTTCGTGGGCGTTCCTCACCACAGGTATCACATAGGGTGCGTGGTCCGCAACGTCAAAATTTCCCCGCATCCCGTTCCTCTGCCCTACCTAATTTTCAAATTTTCTAAAGGACACTCAAGTACCTCGCAAAGTCCTTATGTCAACGGAGCTTCCGAGTGTGTCCCATGACGTTTGCTTGCGTTTGCCAGCCTGTGACTTCAGGTCACAGAACACAACTAGATGGTCTGTGAGCAGTATCACTCCGTTGGGAAACATCGGACAAGACGGCTGTAGCGGTGGCTGCAGCAATGAGACCACTGACCCAGAGTTGGTCCTTAATTCGTCCAATAGAAATCGTTCAATGCCTCCTACGTTATATCTCCAAGCCTGCTCCTAGACGTAGCAACACTGTAATGTCGTCAACCTAGTTGTCCAAAAATGACAACAGTTGCGGAGAAACGGTAAATTCGTTTCAACGCATAATTTCCATCAGAACTTTGCTTATATGGGATGTACATTTGTGATCAAAAATTACATTTATAGAGAGTAAAGACATGCGAATTTATAGATTATTCGTTTAAATTCAAGTGTTTTCTGATTCATTGACGATTAAACGAGAGAATTTCAATCGTCACGTGGAGCTTAGCAGTGTCTGGGAGAAAGGAGTTGTAGCAGATTAAATATTTGACAGTCATGTCGAATATCATCATTTCATTTTGTTCGTTGAACTGAGCCAGCCCATCATGTAACCTACGATTTTTGACACTCTCGTGATGTATAATTTCAATATAACAAATTCCTTGTAGTAGCCTTACTCAATATATTTCATAGGTTTCGGGGATAAAATCAAGACTAGAATTCTGAGGGTATGACTAGAAAATGCATGAGTACAACATTCCTCTGTTCAAATTGTTCAATCTGAAGGCACGGTCTAAACTCAGGCTCAAACTAGCTCGACAACGCGTTTACATTTCGTCATATCAGAAATAATTACAGGAGACTGAATTTTTTTCTAATACATGTAACAGAAAATGGATCTTTGCTCATTTATCTTCTAAGATTTTTCAAAACCTGGTTAGCGCTATTCTGTGGTTAGCTCCAACGATTGAATGGAGCTAAGTTAATTTCGTTCCTTCTACTCATCATAAATTTTGGACCATTTGTGGTATCACGATTTCTATGAGCATTCCTGGAGATACAGAAGGTATTGACTGGTCCAATGCTTATAAGAAATACAGAGTGCTCACCTCCGTAACAAAGTCGTCTAGACCTCGTTTCACCACACACTTGAGGTTTGGAGTACCGACGGAGGTGAGGTCGTCAATCTTGTCCCTAGTTAATTAGCAGCACCGTTATAATTATTATTATTATTACAATTATCATGATCATCCTTACCTTCGCTTCTGAAAGTCACCCAGTGTTACCTGTGCCAGCAGAAGTTACTCTTTGTGCTACGGACGAGAGTTGTAAATCCTTCGGGGCTGCCATCAAGGCCCGCGGTTTAGCATGAGGACAAACATTTCTGTTCCTCTTGTGCAATCTTCACTTTCTTCTCTTCTTGCATTTCTATCTTCCGTGACACTTTTTTCATAATTATAAAAAGTAAACACAGTTTTTAAACGATTAACAATTAGTTTTACGTAATGTCAAAACAATTTGTTCAAAATTAATTTGCCGTTTTGTGTCAACGATCTTTTCGTCGACAGCTCAGTTTTGAAGAACTTTTTTTATTTTTTTCTTATACAACGATATTGAACCTTCAAACTATATGCAATTGATGAGTGCATTTTCTATTTTCGAGCATAGTCAACCCAGGCCCCTGTCGGCCCGATTCCATTTTTTCTTTTTTATTGAAAAAGTATCTATAGGTGATGGATTATTGTGCCCTAAAATTTGATGGCGCTACGGGAGCTAGAACCGCCCTCCTAAGGGGGCGGTTCTAAGGGGACCAAAAATCATGAATTTTTGACTCCATATAAATAGAAAATAAGACGGAAAATGAGAAACCTGGCACTATTTGTTTGTTACCAATGTTTCAAGAACTCCAACACTTGTTTTTGGTTTGGTTTTAGCATCAAAACTAAATGACATCTATTCTTCTGAAATATCACTAAAAATGAACTACAAAACTAATATTTCAGATTTTTAAAAAAAACTAAGGCCTAAATCGAAAAATTGAATTACTCAAAATGTGTTTCTTTTTAAAAATGACACCTAATGGTCAAATTTCAGAAAAATTAACCCTGAAAAAATTTTACCATTATTAAAAAAATTAATTTTTTACTTGTAAATTACAATTCACAGTGAAAATACGATATTATGCATGGAGATTATAAAAAAAATGAAAATAGCATTCACGTACAAAAATTGTCCATAATATTGCACTTCGACATAAGACTTTATTTATGGCTTGTACTGAAAAACCCTCATTTTCATCATTAAAAAGAATAGAAGTCAATGAGTTTTTATGCTAGGAAAAAACAAAGACAGTTTTAGAAGCATTGAAATATATTTCACGAACTGACATTCTTTGATTTCCCAATTTGTACATTAAATTTTTTTAATCATTGTTCAAACACAAAATTTTGTATATTTTAGTTAGTGATCAAATATCGCAGATAAAATGAAAACGAAAAATTTCGAATAGAAAATTGGGGAATGTCAGTTTGTTTGCAATATTACGGGGATTTCAAAACTGTGTTTGAATTTGTTGCACCATAAAAACTTAATGACTTCAATTCTTTTGAAATATCCATA
>JACJUY010002933.1:77980-95398 GCA_014220935.1 Platorchestia sp. MABIK | reverse complement strand
GATATTATGTGTTCCATGTCTCCACGAAAAGAACCAGGTTCTACATTTAATTTCCAGAATGCCATTATTCTCTGTATCGTTTTGATATTTATGCCGGTTACTGAAAATGTCCCAAGTGAATTTCCCTCATTAGTGATACATCCTTTACCAATTGCTGACAGGTCCTTTGCACGGGATCTTCATTTCTCTAAAATGAATGAAATTTTAAAACTCCATATGCAGTTTAAACTGGTCTGTGCTACTTGTAAAATATTTCCAGACTGTTGGTATTTACAGGTTGAGTGAAACAAATGAGCTCTGGAACAAATTAATGCAAAAATATATGGAACTATGTGGCGTGTGACTTTTTCTTTTCCACTTAGTGTATATGTGTGTACATTTTTGGCATGATGACGTCAAATGTGACCTTAATTGTGATATCAGCAAGCTATTTCTAAATCAGTTTTTATTAATCGCTCATACTTTCGCTGTATCTTATCAGTCCTCAAATACCTGTAATATACAGATCGAAAAGCCCTCAAGAGATGAGCTGTTCCATATATGTGCGTAAGCATTACATAAAGTATTTTATCGTCGGTTTATAGTTAAAAACATGCGCCATTCATCGTATCATTTTTTGCTCTGTTGGGCAAAAGTTACTTTTCAACTAGCGAGTGTTTTGAACGTCAGGATGCCTTTGCCCTTTCTTTATCGTTGAAACATAAACAAACGATCCCCTTGTCAAGCCAAAGTCCAATTACTTGGAATGATTTACTTCCCTAGTAAAACAGTTAGAGGGAATTTCCATTTCAGGTAGCTTTGGATTTTCTCTTACTTCGCAGTGGCGCTGCTGCATCTTGCTTTCATTAACTGAGGCTTGACTTTCAAACAATTCTCGTCAACGTAGCCGTGCATAAATTATCATTTCACTTTCTTCGCATTGTTGCAAACCAAGCCTTATTATGGGAAGCAAACTGTTCGTATATCTCGAATGGATCAAATCGCACAGACATGGGCGAATTCAACAGGTTATAAAGTGGTGAATGATCTTCACTGTCAAACTTTAATTGGGAAGTTAAATTACACTTAAGTCAACATAAAAGAACTTAAGCAGCTAGCTACACCGTTACAGCAGCGTGAATTTTGAAACAACGCCACTGAAAGTAAATTTTTCTTCAATCCTGATTCAACAGGAGGAAAAATATCACTCTAATGTAGCCTAAGTTAACGCTCGCATGTCGAGACACAGGACATGCAAATTCCGGGCTTTATAGTCAAATTATTGTCGAACTTAATGTGGACAAACTAAAACGAATTTCAGTTTTGAAGGGAAATGAAATGAGCGAGAGAGGAAGAGAGAGAGATACTGTTTATTGACAACACAACAGTAATATTTACGATTGGTAGATTGAAGTAACCTCTAAGCAGGACTCATTTTTTCCGTAATGCGTAAAATGGTAGAAAAATCGTATTGAATGCTAAGCGAGTTTGAATGAGCATGTACATTTTATTACCATTAAAATAATGGGATGCAGCTGCTACATAGGGCTCGTTTTAAGAGAAAATTTGTGCAAGTATTGGACAATGTGTGGTTATTTTTTCAATACAAGTATAACTTATGGTTACATGAACTATGCGGGATAAAATACAGGAAGATTTACCGTACTGAGTTCTTTTTCATCGTGAAATTTTCATGAATTCATATTATTTAAAAAATTAACCTCTGCTTATACGTGTGTATGCTAAATTATGTCGACAGTTCCCTTTCTAAATGAATAAAATGACCCATCAAGAGATAAATCTAGCTCATAATGCTCACTTTTGTTCATCAATGAGAGTAAATTTATATATGAAAACACAAATATTTATAATTACTCATTCATTCTAGTGCCGTATGTGGTAACTAAGCGAGCTAACTTCTTAAATATAGTATTTAATCAGCGAGCTTGTCGTTCTTTCAGATCTATATAAATCAATTCTATTNACATCTTGCTGCACTTTGCTCCCAGAACTTTATTTACATTCAAAATGACATTTTACTCAGCAGATAGAAAGAGTGAAAATGAACTACAGGTCATTTATGATTGGTAATCTCTACTTTAAATTTTTTTATAATGAAATGCTTTTAGACCTTTTGATTCCTGCAAATGACGACTATTCAACGTCTTGCTATGGTTCAACAACGAAGGCGTTTTGGTAACGTGAAGTACTATATTTAAGTTATTCCATGTTTTTTCTTTCCTGTAGACCGTCTTACATCTTGAGTACAAATTCAAAATCCAAATTAAGACAACAAAGCCAATCAAAGGTCTACGAATCTCCTGCTTTTACTTCAAGTACAAAGGTGAACAAAAACTAATCAGTTTAATTGACGAAAGAACGGTTTCATTGATGTACATCAATGATAAAGGTTAAATCCATACAACTGGAATTTCTTTTGTAAGACAGCTCTGTTTGAATACCTAGAGGATTTAAATTTTACGAAAATCCTGGCATGCTCTGTGGGACCGTAGAAGAAATGCCGGAATACCGTAACAGTTGGTTCGGAAAGACAATAAAATCATGAAATCTTAGTTCCTGCTTTTTCCTAAGTGATTATACGCCAGACTAGCCATCATGATTAAAGAGTCGACATTGATTCTACGATTAGAGAAATACGAAAATAACATCTTGAAGAATTAGGAACGAGCAACTATATGCAAGAAAAATGACGATGGCAAACGTACGACAAACAGTAAACGTACAGAAAGAATGTAGGTAAATACCTGTTTAAAAGAGAGTTCATTACACAATGCATGCAGTACGAGGTGCTTAATGGTGATTTTAAACTATATTAGAAAAATAATACTGTAGCGTCCAATCCAAAATTTGTATTTGAAGTTCTTATTACAAAAATTGCGCAACTTCTAAGTGATCACTCTCTTATTCGAACATCTTAAAACATACTTTTTGTGTTTAGTGGTAGAGTCCAAAAGAGTTGACACAAATTCTATCATGGCATTTAATTGTTTGTATCAGTGCTATTTTATTCACTGAGAAAATCAAACGTTGAAGTCACCATTGAATGTTTTTTAATCTTGAAGTCTGACACGAAGGTTTTTGAAACCTTTAATGGTCATCAAGAAAGATAAGCGCCGTTACCTGAGAGCTTCCATTAACCTAAAAGCGTTACATCATTTACGGCCATCTAATCCTCCTTACATCAGAGACTAATATTCACTTATACAAGTTTTATGGTTTCTACAAAAACTTCAGATATTTATCCGTTAATCCAATTTAAGTTAGACTCAAATTGGTTTATCAGGTAATCCAATTGAAGTAACAGGATATCTAAGTTGAAAAGTTTCTATTGTCGGTCTATATTCAAACTTACGCGCACTATCTGCTATCAGCAAGCTACAATAATAAAGTAGTAAAGCTTTGCTCGTAAGTTTTACTTTCTAGGCAGGTTAGTTTCACAAGTTTTACTGCGAAAAGAACGTATTAGTGTTGCTGTGAAAAATTATGTAATTTAGTTTAGATATATGAGGGTAACATTCATGACATGATTTAAACTTTGGCCTTACCCGTGCTTCTAGATGGAAAATAAAATTTATCGATAAGAAAGCTAAATTTCACAGTTAGAAGCTGGAGAACACACAACATTGATAAACCGTGATGCAACTTGCTTTATTACTGTTTGAATATTCCTTAACCATGCATTTCACTAGTTTGTATTATTTCTATATTAATTGCACACTCAGAAATTGTATCTATAGTATCACATTTCACTAGTATTTTGATAATTTTAAATTTAAACTATGGGAGAATTATAGGAAAAACAACTACTCATCGTTTTTCTCTACGCTAGTGGAACTGTCAACTGCCTTGGATAAAAATTTTATCATCAAATCAACACTTCTGAAATTGATCTGTGTTGAGTCATTCAGAAAATATTCTCTTGGGAAGGGTGATGTTTCAACAAATTTGGCAGGCCACTCATCTGGAGGGGAGGCGGAAGATAAGCCAATTTATTGAGTGTCAGAAACTACAGACTAGCCCTGCGTTTTTTTCTTCCCAACACCCAACCACTTCTTGGACTTCGAAATAATACTGTGGAGCATAACCATGAATCGAATGAATACTGTGGAGCATAACCATGAATCGAATGAATACTGGGGAACATAACCATGAAGAGAGGAATGTGAGATTTTAATTTGCAGGATTACGACCCTGCACTGAGGGTAAATTGCGCATCATGAATTAACGAAGCAGAGTGGCTGGAAATACATTTTTATGTTTGAGACCTGCATGTAGACGAAAAATGAGAGCCTGTGTCACTACACAAATCACCTGCGCAAATGAAAAAATGATAACACGAGTGATTGTAATGAAATATCTTGATGTCACTTATATGCTCATCACAAGTATCTGCTGAGGAGGCAAACAATTGCCTTAATGGTTTTTAGTTGAAATTTTTTGTGTTTAACTTAAGTATAAGTATTGGTAGATATTTAAAGGAATAACTATTCAAAATGAGAGTTATATGCGTTGATACTTACACATCTGACAATGACGTTGCTAATATTACTAATATTATGGACATCTGAATTAATTTCTTTAAGATTTTAGTTTTATGAAAGATCTTACTAGCAGAAATAGAAGCCTCCAATTTTTTTCAATGTCAAAATCTTGCTTTCAGTATAAAAAAACTGGCGCGTTATGTAAAAAGAGTAGGATTTTCGAACAATTTACATCGTCACATAGATGCAGCTAGCAGCATAGATGTTTCTTTAAGCTACCAGCTGCACCGCTACGACTGCAGGAATTGTTGGAAAATTCGACTTTACTTCAATAAAACACTTCACAAAAACCGAAAGTCGGTGAGCGTACATATTCAGAGAGTGAGCACCGAGAGAGTCTGTAGTTCATTTCATGTTCGGAAGAAACTTTACGCATGTCAGCTTTTCTTCCACCAAGTTAGAGAGAGCGAAATGGATGATGAATAGTGAGCATTTATGAAAGCAAGATATTTTTTATCTTAATAGGCTTTCCGTGACTCTGACATCGTGAGACTCACATTACCGCTCCGCTAAAAAATTTTCAAATTTCCCAAATGACATCTGCATGACATATTTATTGCGATTGTTCGCTCTTTACGCGTTTCAAATTCAACAAAGCTCATAGTTTATTTGTCTTCGTAAAAGTTGGGTTACGAGTCACCAACTTCATGGAATTGCGAGACCTGATGAAGAATTATTTACTAGAGACGCTCCATGCATTGTTTCTGGAAAAGTTGACCGGGGATGTCATTGGTGTGTGATAATAAAAATTTAACGTCAAATGGGGGTTAAAAATACTGCGGCATTTCTTTCAAAGTTGCATTGGATGAATGGAGCAAATTTAATTTTAAAAGAGTTAATTAATCATGAAATTGACATCAGCTATACTATCAGCTGGAAAGCTTTATTTTCGAACACACCGTCATGTAAAACGTGGATCGTTTTTATCTGCTGCATCAAAATCAAAGGAAGCGCGAAGCCTAACTGCGCAGTGCTTCTAGAAATTAGATTTTTCCCGTCACAATGCCTGTTTTTGTTCAAATTTGCACAGCGCTCGCTGTGTTACTCTTAATTTTAAAACGGCCTTCGCGTTGGCGAGCTTCAGTTGAGACTCGAAACGAGCACGACACAATCACAATATTTAACTGCACTGAGATTTAATCTTCGGATACCACGCTCCTAGGAACAGACTTATGAGTGTTTCGAATATGTGTTGCTTCTAAATTTTGTGAGCGGATAAATCGATGAAGCACATATTATGCCACATTAATAAACGGGTATTTTGCCACACATATAAGCGGATATTATGCAACGGAAATAAGCGGATACTTTGTCCCATTAATAAGAGGAATGTATGCGATCTAAATAATTGGATATTGTGACACACATATAAGCGGATATTATGCTCCACAGAAACTTCGAAATGGAGTTTCTTTTAGTATATTTACTTCATTAAGCCATTAAGAAATCAACGTTTCTGGAAGTTCTTTTTGTAAATGATATTGAAAAAACAAAGTTTTGAGAGCACACGGATCATGTTTTTTCTGAAACATTCAAGTAAAAATTAAATAGATTATGGTTAACAAAAATATCCACAGAACTACGAAAAAGCCGTTCATATTATTCATGTTGTAGGTCAAATTTATCACCACTAACTTCAAAATGCTGGCATTATTGAACAGAGCCAAGTAAAACGATAACTTTTAATCTGTCTTTCGAATTTAGGCTCATTGTTGTTTCATTCCAAGTACATAATTCATCATCAGAAAAAATGGACGATAAACAAATGACCTATTCTCAAAAGAAGCCAAGTTCATTTGTTCTCTCTCGACTTTTCGACTTCGAAAAGGTTTTAAAGAAAATCTCCTTGTTATTTTTAGGACCAATTTTAAATTTCATCAGTAGTTGTCTGGCATTAGGACGTCATTGGAGCAGCTATGGTGAAATACATAAATATATCTCTCACGTGACATCTCAAAGACCTTTTAATTTCGATTGAACTGTAGTATAAAAACCATTAAAAAATATTTTTTCGTGTTTGTGGCTAAATTTCTTACGAGAATAATACGAGACATAAGTCCGTTACACCATTTCCACATTTCATGTGGAACAGGCCAAATTTTCAAATGTACCTACAACCACGAGTCGCGTTTCGCAAATACGTATCAAGTGTTCAGATCCCTTTTTCTGTCTGCAACCTCCTTATTCAATGGACGCGGGCTTATATACCAATTCCAATGCTATAAATTTCAGAGGCACGGTGTTGCTCGAGGAGGAAGCTCTTGAATCTTGAGCTCGTTTTCAGATCATGGTGGATGCGCCTTTTCCTGCGAGTGACATACGGTGCCAGTTTCAACAGCTCCGCTTCTGACAAACGTCTTTTGTGCTCCTGCAGCTCACAGCATGCACCGCTGTGAGGCTCCATTGTATGGACACTGGAGCGAAAACTTACATCGGGGAAAAGGGATGCCTACAGTTTTTCGTATGCAAAATCTTGCGAGGCGCAGTACTGGGGAAAAGAGATGCCTACAGTCTATCGTACGCCAGATCTTGCGAAGTGAACTGCAGTCTGAAGAACGCCGACTGTTAGGAAGTGGTACGTAAGTTTTTGAAATAGTAAGTGGTTTCTAGGCAGCACATGCGATGTGAAACGACAGGGGGTAAATAGCAGAGCGTGTTTATAGATTAGCTTTATTTTGATTGTGCAAAACACGGTTGACGAATTTGTTGTTTTATGTCCCAAACAAACCCCAGTCGTATGAAGCTGAGATTTATTTATATTCCTCACCACGAATACCAGATTGCACGAAAATCTTTAGTGATGTCTTCCTAACATCAAAAAGTTGTTTGCATATCTGTCTTCAAATCATTTGAGACAATTTGAATTTTTGCGGAGCCTAACCTCGCCAATATTTTCGCTCTACACAAAGTGCATCTTGTCAGCGTTTTTAATACACTCTTACATGAAGAACTCACAAATCAACTGTCGCAGAAATAAGCTGAAAAAAATAAATTTTTGCGCAATGCAACACAGCGCAATCAGATGTAACAGGTGGGTGAGATGTTTCACAAAGAGCATTCGTTTTTTCGTGGCAAGAAAAAAAAACGGTGTCCGTGGTCCCCCATATGAGGCTAGAAGAAATAGCAGCGCAACATTACGTCCAAGCATCTAATGGCATCCTTGTTATCGATACTGTTAGCGCGAATTGATCGTTAACGAGGAATGCCCACGACGGCCTAATGCGTGCCTTGCTACGATCATACCCTGCTGATCAGAGGCCACTTCTGTCAGGGTCCATTTCTTTATGAGGGTACATGTCTATGTGAGGGTCCATTTCATGATGAGGGTACATTTCTATGTAAGGGTCCATTTCTGAGTGAGGGTCCATTTTTATGTGAGGGTCCATTTCTATGTGAGGGCCCATTTTATATGAGGGTCAATTTTTATATGAGGGCCCATTTTATATGAGGGTCCATTTCTACTTAAGGTTCATTTCTATGTGAGGTTCCATTTCCATGGGCAGGCTTGCTAATGCAGTAGGTATTCATAATACTCAACAAAAATGAATGTTCCTTCAATATCATGCAGTTATAAAAGTTGGAGATGTTTTCCTGTGGAATTCGAAAGTTTGATTAAAACGACAGGCTTATCCCGAACCTCGCAGTTATAAATGCAACAATCAGAAAAGGATTCAGGAAACTTCCATGGCTAAAGTTTTATCGTAAAGAAACGATAACGTAGAATATTTACGTTGACGTCTTACTGCTCGTCAACAAACTGAATGAAAATAGTTTCTATTCTTTGGATAACATTGACGTAACTAACATTTACGTCTCAAACCAAATTTTTACAACATGACAGCCACAAATACTGAGGAAACGAAAGTGCCAATCCAGAATTTTATTTATCTTTCCAGCATGAGGTCATATCTTCATCTATCTTTCAGACTTTGTAACGTATTGCGATCAATAAGAGAGTAACACAAACAGTTCCCCTCTGGCGCATTGATCTTACCTGGCAGTGTCTGCATGCCCAAGCCGATCAGAACTTGTTGCAAACATCAATTAGAGCGTCCAAACGCAACCATTATCGTCTGCTTAGAGCAGTCAACCTCTGGTGCTTAGAAGTTTCTGCCAACACGTTTTGTTGAAGGGATGTGAGGCGGTGATGTTCAAGTACTAAAGAGTTTTTTCCACCGCCATGTGGTTAAGAGGAATTATAACAAGTCTGTGAAATTAGCGCTAAATGTGTCAGATAACTTTGAACTGTATTTTGCTCTAGGCTCATTGTTTTTATTCCTCTTAAATGAATCAAACTTTCATTTTACCAATGTTTACTTAACCTATTTTGTAATTAACTAACACTTTCCTCAAGTCAACAGTTCTGACATTTTTTAAATTCCTCATCATTGCGGTAAGTAATATTTATTTCAATTTTAAGTGTCAATTTTTATAGTTTTAGTGATGCATTTCAATAACGATCAACGCAAACAAACCCAATTAAGCATAAATTTGGAATCCAGGTTTACCGTAAACCTTTGTCTTAAAATTTGCTTACTTAATTCTTGAACGAGCAGCAAAAAATCTAATTTTTTTTTTCAACGGAAACCGAGTTACACTATTCGTATTGGCACAAAACCAAAAAAACTCATTCATGCAGGAATTAACTTTTGGTTTTTGCAATTTAATTAAAACGCTAATATGGAATTTCAACTTTCCACTCACAAGTCAAGTATTCATAACTTTTCCCTACCTTTGGGAACTTTAGATCACATTCTGTTGATGTGCAAAATTTAGGTGCACGAACCATTTCATAAAAACAGATAACCTACAATCAGGGACTACTTTACACAATTGTGTTCAAATCGAGTATTTTTCGGTTCCAGGGGGCATTTCTTACAGGGAGAACTTGTTCGCTAAAGTGACAACCTACAACTTGGCACAGCAGCGAGCATCATGTTACACCTCCTGCTGTCATTCACGGCAAATGTGTGTCAGCAGCGCACTCTTGTGAAATTTACTCACCACATTTATCTTATTGCGCGTAAGGATTTAAGGAAACACTTCAAAAACTTTGCAAAAATATGCGGAATGCTCAAGTTATGAGGTGAGCTTTGAAGTTCATTTTCTAGTGAAACTTCAAAGCAGATAAGAAAAAGGAGGAAACTGAAGGTTTGCTAAGCACATAAAAATTCTGAGCAGTTCTTGTGTTGATCGGAATTGATGATTAAACTTAATTACTCTACAAGAAAAATGAGTGGAAAAATTTAACGAAAATGGTTTTACCACAACAGTACTGACATACACTAAGATGAATATGTAAGTAAAAGTTTTGAGATACATCTGAAAGACACTATACAAACTAGATTGAAAGATTCTGTAAGTCTAAGAAAAACATACAAACTATATCTTGGCAAATACTGTATCTCCTCGCCATCTAAAGTTCAACAGATGCAGAAGACTCATATCAGAGGGTTGAGGAAAAATACCAAGTAAATCAATTCCTTACGTGTACGATTTTTACATTCTCCTTTTTCTAGAATGAGTTTGGTTCATTTGTACCCTTCTTCGGGTAAGAAATTAGTAACAGAGTTGACAGAAGTCGAGCTCAGTAAATTCTACTAACACTTAAGGAGCAATGCAACCCATAATTTCTGACTCGAGCCCGTCATGCAAATGCCGCGCGTCTCACGGGTCATTTCTCTGAGAACGTCGGAGACACGAGCCGCATAACTGAAATGTGAGCTTATTCATGCGTCTGTGGAGTCTTCGAGGCAGGAGTAGTCGATCTGGAACAGACCGACGTCTGAGTCCTTGAAGCCTCCGAAGATGTACTTGCCGGGACCGTGAGGCGTCTTTCCCAGCAGGAAGTTCGCAAAGGACATGAGGTACACGTTCTCCGTCAGGGGGAAGTCGCCGCACTGAAATCAAAGAGACAAAAGTACGTCACTCTAAATTAGAATGGATGTAGGAAAATTGCACATAGGAGAGAGGGTAAACTTTATTGTACATCTTTAAACAACGTTGATGATAGGATGCTTGAAAGTCGCTGAAATTATTCGCGCCCACTAGTAGCTACACTCAAATGTCTCCATTGTACTAGCCTTAAGAAACAATTTAGTGTTGCATTGCTTGTGGTAAATAAATTGTTTAAATTATTTAAAATCAGGTTTTCTTGAAATGGTTTTTCTTATAGCTGATCCAGTGAGAAGAGGTGTTTTATTCAAAACAATTTAATACTCGTGAATGCCTGACTTTTAATTTTGTGACGCAAAGAGAGTTCTTCCAAAAGTACGGTGAAATCAGTTGAGGAGAAAATTATCGATGATTATCCGCCGAGTTTCAATAGCTAGTAGATAAACTTTCAGAGAGCTGATTGATATTCTTCGTCCAGGATGATAACTATGGACGAAGAATATCAATCAACTCTTACTTATCAATCAAAAGTTTTGATCGATGTTTGCAAATTATACTTACTGATTGTAATCAGTTATTAAAATTTGCAAACATCGATCGAAAATTTTGTGTATGAAAGATTAGATTTTAATTCTTAACCAACGAAATCGCCAAACTATAACAAAAAATTGATGCGCTTCATCCTCCTGCTACAAATTTTACGCGTTAAACAGACAAATGAAAAACGTGGAGAGTTGAGCAAAAAAAAATTATTTGTAACAAATTTCAAGCATTGCACACGTGAAAGAATGAAAGTATGGTGCAAAGTTCGCAATGCAGAAAAAATATTCTCAACCTAAAACGTACGTAATATATTCTGCATACAAATACTAAAAAGTGTTTAATGTTGAAAATATGAAAGACACTCATTTATATGTCCCTCGCCAAAGCAAAGAACGTACCCGTAACACAAGCAACGTTACCTTAAAAATTAATGCGTACCAGGTATGCACAAAGTACATTGTTGAACTTAACATTATTTCGCAGAAATTTCCAACCTCGTATCCGCTCTTGACGCTGCCGTGCTGATAGTGAATATGAGTTCCCAGAGTTCATTTCAATTATTAAAAGACACTAAGTGTCACACAGTTGTGACACTAAGTGTCACACAGTGTCACACAAATTTTTACCAATAAAATGCTAATTAGCAATCCAATAAATTTCTTAACTGCCTTATGGGAATGGTGGTTTCATCAGATTTTGAGTATTCCAGAAATAGCTCAATGGTTTGGATAAAATCGGCTTATATAAGACGTCCGGTCCCTTCATAAATTCCTTTCAAGTGAATAGTTGAGAAAATAATGGCAGTTTCGTACCTGCCATCTATTATTTTTGGTCAATGACACCGAGAAGGAATTATTTTTGATGGAAATATCACCGTTTGCGAGGCTATTGGGTGCCTGGAAGATTATTTCTGCGGAACACGAACGTGCTCACGTGTCTCCATCGAGAATGAAAGAAAATCATGGGTGTCAGTGACGACGGACTGTCGCTATCGATAATTTTTATTATGGCATTTTTACATATAATGATGCAACCTTATCAATTGAAATAAACTGTATTCTTCGAGCTCAAATGTCATCTGTGCATTTTAAAGAAATTAAGATTATTTGTTCTTGTAATACCAAAAAAAATTGTGTGTTTTGTAATCCTGCGTCTCGTAGGTTCGCGAATAAATGAAACAAATGTGATTTTTAAATATTGACGTAATTGTCTATTTATCGGTAATCAGAAAAGTTGGACACTAGTCAACATTCACTGACAATAACTTAAGAAAATAGGAGCCACCTCAACTGAAACATGGGACATCATTTCCAGGAGTAACGGTTAAAACTGAGGTAACTAGCGTCGATCTGCATAAATATGACGTGTTAATAGATCGCTTTGAGATAACAGCTTGATAATTGTAAATTGTGATCGAGCGTTTTTAGAAATTGTGTCTTAGGGATAAGCCTATTGCGCGCGACGGTTACATTTAAATTTCATCTAGTTTATATTATCATCTTTAGGGAACTTTAGAAACTTGCTTCGCAAGTTTTTACTGGGTGCAAGTACCTTGATAGGTGTGCAAGTTCACCTCGTAAAGATGCATCAGTACCTCTGTGCAGTGAATACACTGTGTATGGATAAACATTTAAATGTGAAAAATAACCTACACTGTCCCATTATTTATGTTCTACGGGTAGTACTTCTGAAAAAATTCAATTGGATACCTTAGACTGACTTAGACGTACTTTCTTTAATAAATAATGATTATATTTTTTTTCAGCCATGAAAATGTCAGAAATTCACAGTGTTTCAGTGCGTGTTCATCAGCTGAACTTCGTACCGATTCCATAAACTTACTTCTATGATAGTTCGTAAATAAAAATTAAATTCTCAGAAATGATAAAATTGGATCATGAAAAGCTGAATAAATATTGTAGAAAAATAACAACAGTACAGTAAAACATGCAGCACTTTTAAAAAACTGAATAGTTGTTTCGTTCGACTCAGAAAACATTGGAGCAAAATTGGAAGGAGCAAAAAGATTTCTCTTGAGCCTAACATTCAAAACTTTCATTTTCACAGAAGTTTCACTCAATATTTCAATATTTTCAGTCCCTCACAGAAATTTACGTGGGCATGGCGTTGCTCAACTTCATTTCACTGTAATTGAATGAACTGAGCCTAATTTTTTCTAGCTCTTAGAGTAGAAGTCGTACATCCGACTCGGCTCATTCTTGCTTCTCTTTGGGGGGTTGTGAGGTGTGGGACGAGGTACTGTGACTATCCTGGATTTGTGACTATCTTTGGTTTGTGACTATCCTGGATTTGTGACTATCCTGGATTTGTGACTATCCTGGATTTGTGACTATCCTGGTTTTGAGACTATCCTGGATTTGTGACTATCTTTGGTTTATGATTATCCTGGATTTGTGACTATCCTGGATTTATGACTATCCTGGATTAGTGACTATCCTTGATTTGTGACTATGCTAGATTTGTGACTATCCTGGATTTGTGACTATCCTGGATTTGTGACTATCCTGGATTTATGACTATCCTCGATTTGCGACTATCGTTGATTTGGGCCACATCTTATAAGACTCTCAACTTATACAAATAAAAATTAGTCCCAAGTAATTCTTAACCAAGTTTGTCATTGTAATGACAAGCGACCGGGACTGATTTTTTGTTTGCGGGAGTTGATGTTCGCATAAGATAAAATACAGTTTGAAGGTCGTCTGTATTTGAATTTTACTGGAATCTCTACCGCACAAATAAAGTATTTACTTTAACAAGTGCGAGTGCGCACAAAGTTTGGGCTCTATGGATGCAGAGCCGGTCAAAATGAAGATAATCTTGAAATTATGGCTCACATCACCAAAGTGGTGGCCAACATTCTGAACAACAAACTGGACCTGCATACGATGAACCTAGTACACAAGTTATCTCTCGCTCTACTGTGTCTTATATTTGACTTTTGTTATGACGGTGTATGTTATTAAACGAAGTTTTATCACTTTTGGAAAATATCCTGTGATGAGTCGCAATTTTTGCGCTGAGGTATTCTCATTAAATAGAGAGAAAAACTGGTTGAAAGAAATTCCGAAAGCAGGAGAGAGCTAACTTCGGAAATTGTTCAAATTCAAAGCATTTATGTCGAGATGAATGAATATTTTCCTTGTAAATTATCTCTATCCGGTCACTGATCACTTTCATTAGGCAATGTAACCGTGTGTTCAACTGAAAACACTAATCCAAGTTCAATACATTGATCAACATCACAATATTTAGGTTAAATGCTCCAATGTTCGGATGGCATCGATATAGTTTCGACATTTAGCGATCTTTATTTCCTATTTTCAAAACGGGAACAGTTGGAGTTCATTCACTGTAGTAATTTTTATTGGACCTAATAAAAGCGGTGCAACTTTAGCTAAATTGATTAAACTTATAACTGACCCAAAATGTTTTTTCGTGACATGAAACAGCGGCGAGTCCAGAAAGAAGCCCAACCTATGAAATCTGAAGTTTATCTTCCGGTCATCTCAACAGTCAAATTAATCACACTACTTCCCTTGTAGTAGTTGATAAAATTGAAACTAAATATTAGGATAGGGCTACTAAACTTTTTTGAGACCTTAGAGCAACTTAGAAATTTATTATATGAACTTTTCGATGAGAACCTGAAACTATGTTGTTGGGCCACATGCAGTATCTCAGGGTGAAGTTTATTTCCAATCCGATTCTACGTGTTCATATGACATCATATGACGTGCACATCACAGGCAGCCAGACACAGCGCAACGAACGTATGGTAATCGAAGCGTCGCACTCCGCTAATGCACGCAGACTTAGTCACGGTAATTAAGCGATCTCTAGCACGCGTCTGCGCGTCAGAGCCAAACTTGAGTGAGTGCTGTGAAACATTATTTCGGTAAATTGAATGAGTTTACGTTTGTTGGCCTTCGGTCTTTATCTCCTAGCCAAAATATAACTGAACAAAATGTTGTTTCAGATCTGAGAATGAAACTTATAATACCGAATAAAAATGGCCCGTCAGAGGAAATTTAGTTCTTTGGAAATTTTTTTTCGCAAATCGCGTTGCCTATCGAATTTTCATCATGTGACAATACACAAGCCGCAATTAAAAAATAAAGAACAGATGATGGTGTCTAAGTCCTACCTTTCAAATTTATAAATATCCGATTTTTTTCTTCTTCCAGATTTTTTAACTTTCAAGCTCGATTCGTTTAATTTATATTCCATTTTACAACTTTTCCTATAGATGTTTGAATCTATTAGTGCTTCCACAGCAAGAGTATTCTGAGATGCAGTTTCACTTCAGAAAGCTTTGAACAGAGCGCGTCAATGCAGTGTTCTTCTGAAATATTCAACAGCAAATCAATTTAACGCTTATTATGTAGCTTCATAAGCTTCTTCAATGATTTAAAGGCGTCATAAACATCTTTTTATCTCTTCTTGTCATGATTTTTTATCTACTAGAAACTCTTGTACAAGAGTTTCTTCAAGAAAAGTATCGCCATTATGATGATAATTTCGTCTTTATATATCGAAATTTTTCATGCGAGCGAAAGAGATGCGTCAATGATGACTTCTAATTGTGTTTAGATGATAGCGACCATACATAACTCAAAACTGTTCTGAATAAGGATTCAAGGTTTGAGGTTCAGCATTTCCATATCTTGACACCGTTCTTCCAGCGCATAAATTTGATCAGCGAATGTCGTTTTGGCAATGCAGCTCGAAGTGCAGTTGTTCCACCTACGGCTGCTCACAGCTTTATCCAAAAAAGATATTTCGAATGAAAATTTATCCGTGAATGTGAATGAATCAAGAGAACGAGAGCAGAAATATTTTGCGCTGTAAATATAAGCAACGAAATTTGTCTGTTGCTTAAGCATTGGATAGTACAGACCTCGTTCGTTTGTATTGGATCACTAAATGCTCTGAGTCTATTATATCAGTCCTAATCAATCATACAATCTATTTTTATTTACTTGTTACGACGTGATAACTTGATTTTTGTAAGAATATTTTGGTAGTTTGCTTCCTTAAATATACATTCATCGACATTTAATCCGGTGAAACCTGTGATTTCCTATTCCGTCAGGAGGCCTGACATTCGATCGATGTGGAATGTTATTCCGCGATGCTGATCAGATGCTCGATTTTGGAAACAGAGCGACGGAAGAAGGAAGTCTGAGAAGGCACTGCCTTCTTACGCTCTAATGAGAAAAAACGTCGTCGCTAGTGTAAGATGTTATTGAAATTTCCCTTTACTAGGAGTGCGTTCAAATATAAATCATGAATAGTTACCTTTTTCGGTACTAAATGATGCTGACAGAAGCATCAATAATTGCTAGAACTATTTCTCTGACGGCGTTTCTAACCATTGCGCGCTGTTTTTAGGATGCTGGCACTGACAGCAGTTGTCGAGTCGGTTTCGGAAGATGAGGCTAATTCGATAAATTGAGAGTTTAACGTACAAAGACAGAAATAAATTTAGAGAACATCGGGAGTTTTCAAAAATGAAAATATAAAATTTAATCCCTAAAAATTTCAATCATTTTGATCAGCGAGCAGGTACAAAAGGAAGATGTTGACTGAGTTTTTGACTTGCACGTGCTCTCTCGTAAACAATTATAGATTTTTACAGTGTTGACGATTGGTATCAGAGGCAACCTTTCTTAAAAGAAGCTGCAACCTTACTGAAAGAATACTTCTGACAAACACTGTGTAAAATTTCCTCAGTGTATTATTCACTCACCTACTTCAAGTTTTTAACATCTGCTAGCCCCGGTTGAAGTGTGAATAACTCTCACCATTGCTTAATTCTGCAGTAAAAATACCAACAGACGGTTCAAAGTTTTAAACCAATATCTTTCACCCTTGAGATCTCTTCTTTTCCACAGCCCCAACAAAGTAGACTCACAGCTCCAGCTGTGCTCAGGGTTGTCAAGAGCACGGCACTCAGTCTGGCCTGTCACCTCATGATTAACGAACGACGTCCCCGACCGCATGATTAATGCTCTTCCGGATAGAGGATTTAAAAGCAAAGCCGAGGTCGCACAGTCCCAGCTCTGGAAACACGACCGCAGCCGAGAAGTTTTTTTTGTGATTTCATGAGCAAGATGAATTTTTTTCGAGATTGTTTTTTTAGCCTCGTCTTTCGTTTGAATTTGCCTTCTTTGCGAACCTTTTATTGAAGCAACGAAGGGAGATATTTCCTCGACAGAGAGACCTTGCTTTTTGAAATTGTTCGCTACGATTGAAATTTTACGGGGGTTGCAGAGGATGTTTTGATCTTATTTCCCGAAGACAAGGTAGATCTTCAAAAAATCTTTCGATGCTTACATCAACTGTTGTGCGGAAATTCTGATAGGTCGCCTTATTAATAAGGCTACCACTCGAAGCAATTTGATTTGTTCAGTTG
>JACJUY010002933.1:38215-67180 GCA_014220935.1 Platorchestia sp. MABIK | reverse complement strand
TAGATTCTTTCTTCGTTAGTGTTTCAATCATCGTTTTCAAGTCACTAATTTCACTTTGAAATTTCATCATTACTGAGTTGAAGTGGTCAGACAATACTGAGTTGAAGTGGTCAATTAGGATGGTGACTACTTGTTTACTCTGTTTTGACAGGTTTCGTACGTCTGGATAGTCAAGCACCAGCGTACTCTCATTGTTGTTCTTGCTTGGGCTTCTTGCCGCCATCTTGTGAGAAGGGAGACACTCGCAAAAAAAGAAGAAGCAAGGGTTGAGTGCTTGTTATGAGGGAATATCACACTTTTTTGTTCGATTTTTGGATTTTGGTTAGATGAAATTTACTCTTGGATCCTCATGGTTTGAGTGGGCACTCTTTTTGGTTAGAGACGCATGATCATTAACCAATTGGGCACTTTGTTTTCGGAGCAAAGACAAAGAACGTCCTCACTGCACGGAGTCAAGCAACTTATTATTAAGCAACTTTCGGTATTTCAAAATTACAAGCTCTTTCAAGAGGGTACAAACCACTGTATCTTTTACTGTATTGAACCTCAGCAGCGATTAAATGCTCTGACAAACCTTGCTCACGAAGCTCGATCTAACCACTGTCAATGGTGGATAATTTGCAGGCGTTCGGCGTAACGACTCCTTTACACCACGAGTGACAACCTCTAGCTGAGGTGTAAGCCTTAAACTTTCGCTCATTTACACTTATGTGCGACCTGGCGTTAAGGTTTAGATCAGCCGGCAAGCAGCTTAGTCAATCATAATATGAACTTTTTATAAATCCAGTAGACCTAAATTGTTAGTCGTATTCGTTTTTTATTGTAACTAATGAGTGAATTTTCGTCATAAAACTGTTAGAGTGTTTCCATTTAAAAATAGCTTTTCAGTGTTTCGCGCCCTCTTCAATTTATGATCAGGAGTGCATATGATGTAAACTAGGACCCGATATATAGAATATGTTTGAATGTGTTGCAGTGACTTCAGGTATCAGGATAAGCTTGTAATTCGGAGGTTATTTGGATCCTTACATAATAGAATGCTAATTTCATGTGCGCTCATGTCCTAAATAGTTATTTTTATTTGCTGAAAGAATACAAGTGTTTAAAATTGAGTAAAAGTGTGTGTATTTTAAGTTAATTTTTAAGGGTTTGAGTATTTTTTCTGTAAAATGCAATCAAATCTATTAGAAACGTCAACTGTTCAAATACCTACAAAGAAGATCCGCGAAGAAATGTGTTCTCTATGGCATCAAAGAGGATGCATGCATACTCATCAAGTGCAAGCCTTATTTTTAATCTGAAATATGCGGTGAGACAAACTATTTCAACTTTTCGTGACGGAGATCTTCAGACCATCACAAAGGAAACAAATTTAAGAGTAAATTTCTTAATTCAAGATGCGTACGGAAAGAACATGATAGGAAACTCATCTCCTTGTGAGCAAACTTGGTAGCTGACAGCACAGCTCACTGTGCTGAGCAACGGAACGCCACTTTAGTGTGATGGCACGTCGTGTCAGTCAAAAAAAGTTAATATACTGGCGTTTTACCTGACGTTGATCGATTGCTTGCTTGGGCCATAACGCGTAAGTTTACTACTGAAATTTTTGAATGATTCGTCAATCACATTAGAAAACTGAGGCAAACCTAACAAAAAGTCAGTAGAAAATGAATGAAATTGATGGTACTGTTTACCAAATTGAAGCTTTTTCTTATTAAATTGGAAAGATAGTCGGAACAGCACTGAGTAGTCTTCTTCGGTTAGTAAAGCGTTATCGCGAAAAATATTTTAATGCCAATGTTGTACTTTAGATGACTTCCAGTGCTGAAGTACTATGTCGTGAAACACGTAAAAATATTTTGGAAAGCTACAGTACTGTAAATTTTGAACGTATAAAATATTTGTATAGTAGACACCTTGATTAATAAAAAAGATTCTCTTGCATATAAATTCACTAATTTTTATCTTAGTGGAAGCTGCGTTTTGACAGGAAAGTGCCTTACATTATACGGAAAGAGAAACAACAATTTTTAACTGTGTAATAGAAACTCAAAAATTCAAACACGTTTTCTCTTTTAGTCCTCCTTGCCAATTTTACCTTTAAAATACCATATGGAGCTACCAAGCTTAATAAAGGAACTCTGCTGGACCATCCATTTTAAAGGCCGAATATGTTGTAGGAAAAACGAGCGTCGTCAGATTTTTAGCGAAAGCAATTCGGTATTTAAAGGTTTTTCTTTTCTTCTTTTTTTCTTTCAACTGATCAGATTAATCGATTCGTGTTTCTTCGAATACTGCTTTAAATGGTATTATTTTTCCATACTACTGAGCAGCGAATTTTTTGTACCGTAGGCTTAGTATCTAAAATCTTATTAAAAATTTATTCTTAAAGTAAAGTTCAGCTGAAGTAAATGAAATTTGACCGAAGAGGAGCACTTGCACGAACATTTAAGGAACAAAATGTTGAGGACATTGAAGCAAGGTAGATGCGGTGGGCGTGGGGCTGATATTGTACTGTATCGTTTTGCTTGCATTTCCTAGATAAATAAATAATTTTTTCGTGTTTTTATTCTTATTGATGAAATCCCGGCTACAATAGGATAATCAAAATTGTCTGAAGTACTCGGCAGTTCTAAAAGAACCTTCAAGTTAAAATACACATGCTTCAAATTGAAAGCCTCATTGTGGCAATGAAGAATATTCGTTGATTATCCTCATCTCATTACTCTCGTTCTTAGCTTTTGAAATTCTGACGGTGAAAGCAGAAGTTTCCAAGCCTGCAAAAGAAAGCATTGAAATGAAGACCTTGTAATGCCTTACTTTGGTTACCCCTCAATTCATCTAGTCATTTTCAAGTGTTCAGTAATCCTAAGATGTTCCAATGTAAACTTATTCAATGAAAAAGTTCCGAGTTTTCCTCTGCGAATCACCGATACCTACCAGAGGAGACGTATAACTTGCCGCAATGGAACTGAATGGCCGAAGTAGCAACATCAGGTCTTACAAACTTTTCAGGGATATTTAGTCCAGTTCTGCATGCGTTGTACAGCTCAATGATCTCTGAACTCATTTGAAAAGCATGAAAGAGCAGGTAGAGTTTCGTAATGTTTGGAAGGCCTCCAGAAATGACCATGAACTACAGCTGCCTGCAGAACGTCAACACTCGAGTGGTCCACTCTCATCTTTATTGAGAGTCGGAGCACTCATGAAATGAACTTGTTTGTTGACTTCAAAGGAAATGCCAAAAATCGTGCGTTACTTCTCTTGGTCCTTTGAACAAGAGATGTTAATATTGCAGCATATGCGTAACAGTAGTAAATATTTCATGTTTATTGTCTCATATATTAGGCATCACTATTTAGATTTCTTAGAATCATAGTCAAAGTACAATGTTAATATATATAAGTGCTATTGACAAAATACAGATGGTAAAACTGCTTCAAAATTCTCGCAGATTTCTTGGGTGGCCGCGTATTCTGAACAGGAATGTTACTTTAACATAAGCAAAATTCTGTGCTTTGAGTGCTCACTCGAAATTAAAGCTCTAATTCAACACTTGAAAATATATTTCAAAAGTTCGAAATAATTTTAAAGATTAAAAAAATCCAGAAATTTGGACAGTGGTACAAGTGCAGTAGAGCACTAGAATGAACTCATTAGATAAAGTTAACCAATATCTCCATTGTGGGGTAAATGAACTACGAGTTTCGATGTCATCTTTTTACGAGGGAAGCGAGTGTGTGTGAGGCGTGGAAAATAATTTAGTAAGCGTGTATTTCTTGGTCATAATTTACGCAGTATTTGCCGATAGAATAGGTGGTAACTTAGCAGATGCCCTCAGTTACGGAACTTGAAAACTTGACGCCAGGGTTATGAAAACTGTTTTATGAAATGACCTTTGATATGATATGACTTTTGAGTGATAAGTCACCATGAGTTGACTTATATCCCACGTCAAGTGAACACGGTGGTCAGAGTGAGCGTAAATTTATTGCTGGTAAGAATTCTTGTAGGTTTTAAATATTTCATAAACGTAACTTTCACGATAAATCGGAATGTCGCCTCACAGTTTAAGAATTTTAAAGTTTTTCAACGAGTTAGTAGTTTGTTCTTTACATCCTCTTGTAGAAGAAGTTTTAGGCTATGGGTAAATTGGCCTTCATCACATTTTCCAGGAAGACAAAAAATTTTTTTTTTCTGCTCTATGCCATGCTTCAAGGTCATATCAAATACACATATGACTCAATATACTCAACCGGATTTTTGCGTTTCTTAGATCCTTTGTGACAGACTTTGTGTAAAATTCCAATGGATTTTGATACTTTGTGCGTACCTGACTGGTTCGAATTTTGAAGGTCAAATTTTCATCAGGTAGTATACCAAAACATTTCAATTGCCAAGCTTTTCAGATTTTCACGCTTGTTGATGATCCTGTGAAGTGTGTATTTTATTCGCAAATTTCCAGTTCGTTGGTTTCAAGCAACAATGGTTAGTGATTGAAAACGTTCACGGGGAAACATCAATTAGCTTCCAAATAGGGATGAAACTTCAACATGTCCAATTTTCAAAGTTTTTAACACGACACTAATTCGAAAAAATACATGTATACTTTACCAGAAAATGAAACCTTTATCCTTGCAACGAGCCAAAATTTATGAAATGCATTGTACATTTGTTTTGAATACACTTTTTTATCAACGCCGACAGTGTTTATATTTTAATAAGAATCGTTATTATTTTTCCTTTAATCAAGCGACGTCAGTCAATCTGAGTCTTGTAGTGCATCTTCAGGCATTTTATATCATTTGAAAGCATCATAATAAAACCGCTATTTATTTGTTCTTCTTATTTTTTCCCTAAGTCGCTTCGCTTGTGCGAGGTGTTGAAATCCGATGTTAATTCCAAATATATATTTGTTGAGAGTTCTTTGTGTTTTAGAGCTGCGCTGAGACTACGTATTCTACGTTCGGTCATTCATAATTCTTTCTATTCAATCTTATGAGGTAATTTCATTCTAATTAAAATTTACATTTTTCAAAAATTAAGATTTTCCATTCTTTGCTATCAGCGAATGTAGACAATTTATTTTAAAATGAATTTGTTTTTGTCTTCCTAACTCGAATTGCGTAAATTTTGTTTCACAGAGAGTAAATTTGTGGAAACTTTTCTACATTTTCCAATTTTTAGCATGATGAGTTCGAATATTTTTTTAATTTGTTTTGACAAGTTTCATACGAATAAATTTGTGAACTAACTCATGAGTCCTTTCCGACCATTCAGTCTTTTTTGTCACTATGTGCTTGTTGCACGATTTCTTAGCCTTCTAAGTTGTTCCACTAATATTAAGGAATAATATTTAAGTACTTGACAACCCGTCCGATAGTGAAAGTTTTAGTGTTTGTATGCATTTGTCATGACACGTGACTGCGTTCATGCAGCCCTCTGAGAACTGACTTCTGTGTGCTCAGGAGGGATCGATGTTTTGTTCAGTGTGTATAATGGGTGTAGCATATTTATCCGTCGAGTGTAGCATATTTATCTGCTGGGTGTATATTTATCCGTTGTAGAGCATGAATTTGGTTGTTGCTCATTTATCCGTTGGATGAAGTATAGTTGGGTGGTTGTAGTACCCATTGAGTGTAACATATTTATCCGTTGTAGAGCATAAATCTTGGGTGTAGCTTTTTCATCCGTTGGGTGTATCATGTTTATCATTGTAGAGCATAAATCTTGGGTGTAACATATTTATCCGCTGTTGAGCATGAAACTTGGATGTAGTGTATTCAACTGTTGTAGTGCATGAATCTTACGTGTGGCATGCATATTTATCCGTTGTAGAGCAGCTTTGCTGTGTACTATATTTCTGTTGCGATGAGTTTGCTCTTTTAAATGTAATACTTTCACATTCATATACATTTGTGTGTTGATATTTTATGTTCCTGCGAGATGCACTTGAATAAAATAGGCTGTAATTTTGTGTTTTTTTTTTAAATAAAGTTGCTGTTGAAATACGTTGCAACTCTGATATTACCTCGTGAAAATAAGTTCGTTCCGTACGATCGCAATGCTACATCTTAATGTGATAACTTATTTATGTGATAATGTTTTTAAATTTAAGTTATTGAGTTTGGGTGGATAAGTGTTCAATTCATGAATTATTTACATGATAACTAATGGTGAGCTTGAGTGCACAATAGAGTCTTTGTGTCGTAGAGTATTTATAAATTAAGGTATTTTTAAAATGAAATTATTGAGATGAAGAACCTTTTTGCGATTTACACTTTGTGGATGCCATAGTTTGTGTTCAAATATACACTCTTGAAAATGGGTGCTAGTTTTTGATAAAATGCTTCATAATAACAGCTACATTGTTGTTCGCATCCGATAAAAATGAGATTGTTCCATCCCTAATGATAGAAATTAGTGTCTGTTACTCAGCGCTCAAGGAGAAACATTGAAACTAATGCTAATGAAAAATGTAATTTGCTGCTTCTAGATCACTTCTGTTTGTAACGAATTTGAGAACGGAACTTTTTACGCTTTGCTCGCATTTTTCACGTCTAACTTGAAAAACAAATCTATTGAAGGTCTCGTCTTTCTTGAAGCGTAACGAAAAATCATTTTCCACTTTAGCATGTGGCTCTTATTTTAATGCTACCTTAGGGACTACCTGACAGTTTGCGAGGTTACTTCTTGTTCTGGTTAGATTGGATAGAGAAACTTATCACTACGGAAAGGCTAACATTTCTCGCATGGCTAAAGGGCTCACCGAGCCTTATCCTGATGTTTTTCCTATCGCCTTTGCGCAGCTGAAGTGATTATCTTTGCATTAAAAAAAATTACGATGTTTCTTTTCAGCACACATTCAATTTATAATGATAAAGTTTTCCTTAAGCGAGAAGGTACGACCAATATTTTCTCAGTGTTCGTTAGCAAAGGCTATCCCTGATTAGAGTGAAATAGAAAATATTTTATTATGTTCAAGGGCTTGTTTTGAAAAATGTTACTCGATGATTTGATGATCTGTTATCTTTCAATTATTTTGCGTTGGTATTTAGTTTAGTGTCGGTAGTTTTCAAAAGGAAATTGTACTTTTGTCTGAAAATGAGATGGCTTGAACAAAAAAGATTTGTCGCTAACGAGAAAATATTTCCAGTTTTTGACAGCGGACCTCTCGAAACTTCGATGATGCCCAGCACAGGAAACTATGTGCGTGCGTCCGCATTTTCTGCCTACAACTTTGCTTGACTCGAAATCGAGGGCTGGCTGCAACGAAACCTGCAATTTAGATTTATTAATATCATTTGACGTGTTGCGTCTCAGGCACATCATCATAAAGTGCGCATAAGAATGCCATGATTAAAAAATTTTCCGACTTATAGTGTACTCAGGCATAATTATTTTCTCATTAGAAATTTCATCTTTCTACGATAAGGACAGTTGAAATGACACTCAATTAAACTTTTTGAAAAAATTCCTGGGTAAATGTGCTCAGTGAAGCTTTTGGTTGAAAACAAGCATGACGCTGCCATTATACCGTGAGAAAATATTGCGTACGAAATTATTAACGTCAAGAATATTTTATTTGCTACGTAGAAATGAAAAATGTTTTCAAATTTCGGACATTAGATTACAATTCAAAGTGGCGCATCGTAATGAAAGTCTCAATCAATTAAAAAAATTAAGGACTGTAATAACTTTTCTTCTCTTAGATGGAATAAAACTAGGAGACCCTTGCAAATTTGAACAGCCATTCAAGGGGAACCTTCATTGCTCTTAGGCTTGCTATCTCGGATGCTGTGATTAGTAATTTTAATGAGCCGTGGGGTACTTTGAGATGATAAACGTTCATGAACGAGTTAATTCCTACTTTCATTGTTTCAGTGCTACCGTGGAAGCCTAATTATGAAAGCCACATATAAAAAATATTGGAAAATCAAATACTAATTCTGAAAATCACATTTTAAAATTAAACAGCTTACATGTCGTGCATTTTTTCACAGCTGTACTTAGCAACATTAGACTTCCTTTCTTGTACATCCGTTAAAATTGAACTATTTTTCAACTTCTTGGCAAATGTTGAACTTAAGACAAATCTGAATAGGAGACCCAATAATTAAATCTACACAAAGCGCTCCTGCACCAGACGCACCATGGTGATGTTAGTGACCTCACCTTAGAGCATCAAGTGCGGTGCAATCGACTAATGGCGGCAGGGGAAATTGACCTCACAAATTACCGGTATCCCTGCTACGGAACTCGAGCGCTGCTTAAATTGTGTCGCTGTGACGCACGACGACGTGTAAACAGTGACGCAGCATGAGTTTTTTTTTTAAAATAGCCTTCCTCAAAAAATGTACAGTTCGGCTTTCATTTGGATAAAAATTATGTTTTATATACATTAAATTTGAAATTTCTACGGGGGGAATTAACGAAGCGAGAGAGTTTTGGCAAGAAGAAGGCAGTCTAGCAACGCCACAGCATGTTGCCTCAAAATGTTGGAGCATAAATCACACCGCCTGGAGGCGCGGAGTGCTTATCGGTACTCTCTCGAGACCTACGAGAAAATCTTCAATAAATCGGGATCGATTCCGCCCCGAAGCGAGCGACATTGGATCCTTGAGCGTCGACGGTGGAGTCTGGAACGAGCCTGTTGATTTAACATAGGTGTGGTTCGGCCTGCCTGAAATGGTTAAATATGGTCAGACTGCCTGTTGATATTGCCTTGGTGGGGTTCGGCCGGTCTGAAATGGTTGAATATGGTCAGACTGCCTGTTGATTTAACATAGGTGTGGTTCGGCCTGTCTGAAATGGTTAAATATGGTCAGACTGCCTAATTTGGTGGGGCAACTAGGAACTCGTCACCTTTCTGCTCTTTTGTTTCATTTTAGTAATGAAATTTACCCCGAAAATGTGGAAATATGTTGCTGCCTATCAAGTGTTCACTGCCCTGGTTTAGCTTTGGCTTTTATCTCCAGCCGATTGTAATGAAGAAGCCATTACAAAAAACATGCAGTAACTTAGCACAAACTTTCCTATCAAAGAACCATTAAATCTGTTCTGACAAATGTTTAGGTAGAATATTCGAAAACTTTAATTCATTTCATTTGGTAGCAGATGTTTACATGCGCATAAAGATATTCAGTTTGTACCAAAGTTGAAAAACTTATGAAGTGCAAATTCATTCTCGTTATTTTACGGATTCAATAGCTTAAATAATCTTTAACTTTTTAAAATGAACATTTATGAGCGTGGTAATCTGTTCTTCGAAATGTGTCAGGAAGTTTTTCCTTTCCGACTTAATCCTTCACAGAAATTAAAAATTTTTGACAAATTTTTACTGCAGCATTTCAAAATTTCTTCCAATGAGAGAGATTGAAAGAAAATGATACATTTTTTAATAACATTGAAACGTTCCTTCGATATTTTTGATTACTCCTTTGGAATCAGTGAGTACTTATCTATTTAATTTCGAAAGGCTGATTTTTCGCCTAGTTTGTTAGATTACGTTCAATGAATTATTCATATTGTCTTTGACTTGGCAATCCCCTTTCTGGGTTGTTTTCTTTCAACACTTTTCACCACATTTGCCGAGGTTTTTATTCAGAGTTGATTGTCCCAATTATCAGCATATTAAGCCAATTATTTCACCTAACAAACTGTAAAAATAATCAACGCTGCATAAAAACTTTGGAAACTCAATCATTAATACTGACATCTTCGAAACAAAAACCGATTGTTATTTATTTTTTAAACGTTGTGGCTGATGCACGGATAATGCGAAATTTTGAAATAAGTGTGAAGCAGTCAAATGTTGTCTTTCCATTGAAAGAAAACTAGAATTGTTTAAAATATTCAAATCGCAACCCTTTCTTTTGTTTTCATTAGCTCAATTGTAGCAGTTTCAATGAATCATGTAATGTATTTCAATACCATAAATACTTTCTTTTTTTATAGGAATATCGAAAATTTTATTTAGTTCTTCACCTCGTCACCACGAAATGATCAAACATAAATTCCAGACTCAAATCCATGAGCCCTCTCCATCCGATGAACCTACCTATAAGTTATCTAAAATTTATAACTACATTATTGCTTGCTGAATCAGGCGAATAATTCATCAAATGATTAAGTAAATCATTGACTTAAATTATAAAACTTATTTATGTACAAGTTGTATAATTAGACTCATAGGCTCTATACACGCGTAATGAGGCTGGAGAATATCGCGTGCGCTACAAAGCGTCTTGATTGCGACAATTAAGAATGCTTTAAACATTGAAACGCCCGCCAACTTTGTCTTGAAGTTTTTAATGTCGTCCGGGAAAAAATGAGGAGCTGAAACTCATCCTGCCTCTTCATGAGAGAACTTCCCAAACTTCCTAACGCGACGGGGAAAATCGAATGTGGCATAAAATTTAATGTGCTAAAGAAGACCCAATGTGACGTAGGAAGTTGAATGGGCTAGAGAAAGTTAACATGGTTAAAACAATTAATTATTGTTGGTAAAATTCACTGTAGTCGAAATCATCTAATATGGTGTAGTAAATTTAATTTTGAGTAAAAAGATTAATATGGCTGAGAAAATTTTGAGCAAAGAAGAAAATCTTATGTGGTTGTTTGAAAATATAACAGAAAGGAAAAAATAAAGTATGTTCAGAATATTCCTAACACTTGTGAATTTCTGTTCCTTCCCATGCAATGAAGAAGATATTACACTTAATTACAGCTATTGTTACTCCATATTTCTGATAGAACTTCATATTTCTGTACTTACTGCCTGTTCCGCTGTAACCATTTGAAAGACAACCGATTGAAATCGCATCACCGGAATTTTACTAACTATGATTCAACAGGTTTTCAGCAGAACACATGCTCATGTATCCCTCGAAAGAAAATCCAATTTCAGCCTGCTTCGCTCACCTATTAGACGTTTTTCCCAACAAATGTATTGCCTTTCAGGATTTTCTTAGAGCTCTCGCCCCTTACCGATACATTTACCACAGCTCTCTGCACATTTTCGGTCCTTTTTTATGTTCCTCGCTTGCGCTCTAGTTTTCATGTTAAAACACCCCAAGTTTTCAATTCTCAACCTAAATTTTCACACGAGCGCTAATTTCGTTGATGGCAGTTACCTCATATTTTCCTGGTCTCTTTGGTCGCGGGCTGGAGTGGAGAAGAGCTTCAGTTTTCAGGCGTCGGATCGCTAAAACAAGCGCACCAAACTCCAGCCTTCGCTACACTAGAATAAAGTTCCTTCTTCAGCGGGCCCTAAAGTTGAGCTTTGAGGGTTTAAAATTGAACAGCGATCGACGATGTTGACGTCAGTTTGTGTTGCTGTAGCTAGTGTTAATATTGTTAGTGTTACTGTTGTTTATGTGGCTGCTGGTTGTACTGTAGTTATTATTCGTGTTGTTAGTGTGGTTGTTGGTTTTACTGCATGCAGTTGTCATTCAGGTTGTTAGTGTAGCTGTTGGTTTTACTGTACGTAGTTATCACTCGGATTGTTGATGTGGCTGTTGGTTTTACTGTACGTAGTTATCATTCGGATTGTTGATGTGGCTGTTGGTTTTACTGTACGAAGTTTTCATTCGGGTTGTTAGTGTGGCTGTTGGTTTTATTGTACGTAGTTATCATTCGGGTTGTTGGTGCGGCTGTTGTTGGTGTTGTTGAAGTTAACGTTATTGATGTTTTCGTTATTGGTGCTAACGTGACTATTAGTTTTGCTGCATTTAGTTTTAATGATGTTTGTGATAGTGTTGGTTGTAGTTTTTAGTAAGGTTTTGTTACCGATGTTACCATGGTCATTGTTTTTCTCCGGTTATTATTGAAATTGAATTAATGGCAGTTTTTGGGTTGAATCGATGTGGCTGAAAATTTTATATTCGATGGTGGAAATTCAGTGGAGCAAAAAAAATCTAAATTGATGAGGATAATTTAGTCTAGAAGAAAAAGTAAAATGCGTTCGAAAATTTTTTGGAAACTAGAGGTATAGCAGGGAAATACAAGGCAAGTTCATTAATTAATAATATAAAAAATACGATCCAAATCTTTGAACACTGTTATAAACTACCTGAAAAAATCACGTTAACTAAATTATCGTTCTTCGGTGTTTTGTTATTTTGTTTTAAATGCCTTTTTGGTATTTTTATTATAAATGGGATATTGACACAAATAATTAATTTGTTAATGATATAGTTATTGATGTCATTATTATTATCATGATAACCTACATATTCAAACCCCATCGTATATTTCGACGTCAGTGGACCAGGGTGGGACTGATTGGTTAGGCAACCGCAAAGACCCAAAAGCTTCAATCAGCTCATTGGTCAGCATCCAAAGTAATCAAAACAACACGCCCTTCGTTCAAATACTCACATCTAAATAAATCCTTTTCCCACTTTGAAAATTTGATTGGTTTGTTGGCCGTCCGGCTGCCTCCACCTAATACTATCTTTCAGTAATAACGTAGAATAAAATTTAGATCCCTGATTTTTGAACTACTACGTCAGATGTGCATTGGTTCAACAGTAGCCTCAGAATAACTAAACAACACATGTAAGTAAACTTTAAAATTCCCATACTCTGTAACATGGATACAATCTGCTACAAGTTTCCAATCTGCATCACATTTTCTTTATCGCTGTTTTTGAATAACCTGGCGCGACGGATCACAGGCGCTCTAGTTTTATTTTAAAATGATGAGGGTGGAAGGAAATTATTTGCTCTACGGAAAACAGCGCTGGGAATATTAATTTTCCTCGAATTTTAAAAGCCATGCTTAATTAACGAAGTCGGGCGAGCTAAAGTAAATTATTAGAGTAGTTGACGAGGTTTCCTTTAATTAGTACCATTTTATAAATTATTAGCTTCAAATAATGGTGAGAGTTTCAGCCTCATTAAGTTCTCGGTTAAAAGTTGTGAGTCCGGGAAGGTCCTCAACTATTTCATCATTCAAGAGTTTGGGATCCAGTTTGACAACCGTGAAGTTTGGTTCAGTTTGAGTTCGTTACAAAACTATTCAGGAGTCTGACATCCAAACTGACAGCATTGTTTTTCGATCTCACATGTGGTCAAGAGTGAAAGTATTCAGGATTTTGGGATTCAGTTTGATCCGATGACGAAAATTATCCACCAGTTTGGGATTTAAATGATCAACCTCGTCGTTTCATCCAGTTTGAGTCCATAACCAAAAATATTCGGCAGTTCAGTGTTCTGTTTGACATGCGAGTTATTAAATCCAATAATTCCTAAATCAATGATAGCTTCAGATTTACTCTAAGCAGTGTTTCACATTACAAAGGCTTCACTTACGTCTCAGCGACTTGATGGACATCGGTTAAAACATACAAGGAAGCATTGGGTGTTCGTAGACTGCGTAGAAATGAAGAACTTTCCGTCGCATGAAAGACTTCATTTTCATACAACACAAAAAGATTTTCATCCATAGTAAGAAATATTAGTTTCTTTATTACAGGAGATTTATTACTTACATATGAATTTTTTTTCCTACGAGAAGCCATTCATGCAGCGAGTGAGAGGTTATGTTATACATTTACGTTTGGAGAAGCTATTTTTTGTGTTGTTTGTTAGTTTTAGGGTATTAGAAGGTCCGTTTTTAGTGACGGCGAAATGTTATTTATTCACGTTATGAGTGTTTATTAATTCAATGTTTGAGGTTCTAAATATTTACTATTTATGAGTAGAAAAGAGTAAATTAGATTTCTCATGGAAATGATAACAATTACGTCATCTGTGTTGCAGTCTTTCTTCTTTAAACATTTTGGAGTCCTGTAGCTGAATGATTTAGCATGCAATGGAGACTTACAGTACGTATTTAAAGTGCGTCAATTTTAACGTGTCTGAGGGAAACAGATAGCGCCGCAATCACGTAAATTTCATACTGTCATATTATATTTGCATCATCTCCTACCAAACGTCTCTTTTGGGTATCAAAAATAGACTGACTTTTCAACATGGGATCAATATACTCGAAGTTCGGCGAATATCCGAAGATGATGCGTCCACAATTCGAAATTACCTCTTATATACAAGGGCGTTGTGTAATTCGATGCACATATTTTAACCACATACAGAATAACGAAAACCTGAAACGAAAACCATGTACAGAAAACCTGAAAACTCCTTCTTTCTAGAGAAATGACGACCTGAAATAATTTTAGATTCGTACAGGAATAGGCTGACAATGCAGCCAACGTGTAAAATCTAACTTCTCGGGCAGGCTGTTGGCGCGTGCCTTAGCCTATTCCCACGGGAATTTAAAATTATTTCCGGTCGTCATTTCTCTAGAAAGAAGGAGTTTTCAGGTGTTGTCACTTGCGAAAATAGTTTTATTTGGCGTTTTTCTGCATATGGTTGAACTATGTGCATCGAATTACACAACAGAAAGAAAGAAAAAGAAAAGAAAAACATTTTACTTCTAATAAAGTATGATATGAGACGTTGATACATTGGTTTTTAAACACCTTAACATTAAACATACTTATCTGATAATAACACATTGGTATCGTAATACTCGTGTAAAATGTTGAATCAAAAAATGATTGATAGAAAAGCACATCAAAAATGAGTTCCTTTCCTTTGCCTAATCTGATTTAGACAGTGCATTTGAATATAAGTTACTAAGAGAACACAATCCTCGTAACGCTTACTTGAAAAATGCATTCGTTTGCGCGCATTTAAATTGGAATAAAAGCAAAAATCGCGTTTTAATACCTTAACACAGAGACCCTTAATTGCTATTCATACAGGGGTATCGTAATACCCATGATAACTGTCGAAAACATGATTCGGAAAAAGCACGAAAAAATTAGTTCCTCTTTGTCACGGTAGTCGGATTCTGGTAATGCTTTTAAAATACAGGTGACTGAGTAAGGCATAATTCATGTGACGCATTGCTGAAAACCCTCTCATTAGTGCGTACTCGTATTGAATTGTGAGCATAAGAACATAGGAACATAGGAACTAGTGATACGAGTGTGAGGGATTGATGTTAGAAGTAAAATGGGCAGATTTGATTTATTTTGCGTCTAGAACTATGAGGTAGACAGTCGGGATTTGAGACAATTTTTCACACGGACGCATCTTCTATTGTACCAAATGATGTGCTTGGGAAAGAACATAATATTCACTCTAAAAAAACAAAAAATTGTGATATTTGTTACGCTTATGGTGCTGGCGTAATGAGTTCCTCGGAGTCAAAGACATGAAAAGGATTGTTGTACAATGCTAGCCGTGACATTTTCAACATAGGTGAAACCATACAAAAAGTTAACTAGCCAAAATAGTGTTGTCACCATGTATTCACGAGATTAAGAAAGTAAGAAGATCAATTTAAGACCAGAATAAGAAGATTAAAAATTGATGTTCTTTAAAGTTATGACATTCTTCGAAAACTTGACCCTTTTTTTTTTAATGTTTTAATGAAACGAAAAAAGAGGAAAAAGATGCTAAAGTATCCTCACATTAACATCTTTTCTTTGCGGTAATTAATTTAGTGTTGAAAATGCTAATAAATATAAGTAACTAAGAAAAAAATCCCTGTGACACATAGTTTAAAACACACTTGTTAGGGTGCGCGTATATTGGGTTGTCAGTCCATAACATTTGCAGCATAGCTGGAGTAATACGAAAAGTTAGCTACCGAAAATGATTTTGTCTTAATGCACTCTCGGGCGTAGAAAAGTAAAAATTGCCGATGAATTACGTCGCACATTCAAGTGTTTTAATATGAGCGAAAAATGCTTTCAAATATCTTGAAATTAAGACCATGACATGATATCTACACATGGGGGCAGTAATACTTATACCGGTTAATTTCTAAACGAACAAATGGTTGGTAGAAAAGCACGTTAAAATGCATTTCCTTTCGGTGCGTTGGTCTGATTTTGATGATGCATTTTATTACAAGTGGTCCAGAAAACATTGTGCGTGTGATGCATTGTTGAAGACACTTTTTTAAGTGCACTCTCATATTGAAATTTGAGCTTACGAACATAGGAACTAGTGAGATGAGGGATTATGGTTGTAAGTAAAACGGTAGATCCAAATTGTTTTTCGTCTTAGACTGTGAGGTTGACGTTAGAGGTGATTTTATATTGTTTCGTATAAACTAGTCAGCTAAATAACTGGCTCGGATAAAATGAAACATTTTACAATAACACAAAAATCAAATTTCATATGCTACTAGCATTGGCACAAAAAAGTTCACCGGATTCAAATAGTTGAGAATGATCGTTGTACAATACCAGCCATAACATTTGCAACACTCCTGGGACAAAACGAGAAAGTCAAAACTGGCTTGGATAAAATGAAATATTTTACAATAACACATAAATTGAATTTCATTTGCTACTAGCATTGGCACAAAAAAGTTCACTAGATTCAAATGAGAAGGATCGTTGTACAATACCAGCCATAACATTTGCAACACTCCTGGGACAAAACGAGAAAGTCAAAACAATCTAAAATAGTGTGGCCAAGGTATATTCAAAGAGTGTAAGGGACGGCACATTGTCACACAATATTAACTCGAGCATTTTAGGAAGGGAATAAGTTCTACATGCAAATATACACACACACACACACGCATACATATATATGTATATCCACACACATATACATGTATAAATACATAGGAGCGTCACATGTGAGCACATACAGTACTTAATATTCGCATACAAGTAATCACATTGCATATACATGATTCAGATATGTCTTGATTGTTGTATGATATGATGAAAAGATAAGATAATTAGCACTAAAAATTTCTGACTTCTTTTTCAGTACGTACGTTCACACTTATTGTGTAGACGCATGATAGAGAGCTATTTTACTTTTGAATTCTCTAAGCGATTGAGGGATTTTGATGCTCTGGGGTAGTTTATTCCACAGTAAGGCGCCTGATACTGATAGAGCTTTCTGCCCGATGTTAGATGAACGGTATTTGATTAAGACATCATGTCTCCTATTCGGCCTTAGGTTGGTGATGGTAGGGGAATGGAATTTCACTACTTCAGCATTGCTATGAGGAAGATTTAAAGAGGAGAATACGTATTTGGCTTTGTGCACCTGAAACCTAACCTGAATAGGAGCCCAGCCGAGCCTATTCAGGAGAGGTGTTACGTGATCATTCTTTTTGAATTTACCTTTGCATACAACCTTAGCTGCAAAATTCATGCATTTTTGTAGGTCTTTTTGGAGATATTTCAGTATTTCTACCCATACCAGGCTGCAATAGTCAATACGTGATAAGGCCAAGGATTGGATGGCCAATAATCTAGATTCTTCGTCAAGCATACTTTTTATACGATTGAAAAACATTAAAGTCCCGTGAATTGTGTTGCAGGTCAACGTGGGATTTGAAAGACATGTCTCTGTCGAACCAAATACCCAAATTTTGTACTTTTTCTGATGGGTGAATTTTATCCTTTCCAACCGTAAGAGTTAGATCCAGATTTCGAATATTTTTTATTGTATCTTTTGACCCAAAAACAATGAATTGTGTTTTACTCGCGTTTAGCTTGAGACCTTTTTGGTCATACCATGACTTGAGGCTGATCAATAGGGCTTCAGCTCCATTTTTCGTCTGTGGTATTTCTGCTACAGAGCTTGTCATTGCAATTTGGACATCATCTGCATACATAGAGAACACACGCTACAACTGTCTTGCCATTACTCGTGACTACTTTTCCACAAGTTAAAATAACACAGACAATTCATAATCAATTTTTCTGATTATGGGTATTGTGAAGTAGAAAATTTATTAGCATATGAGTACGTGGACAGCATGAAATAACCACTTTACCGACAAGTTATTTGGAATCAATGTAGCAACCTACCTACTCACATACACACTCTCACTCACTCATTAGGAAAAAATCAAACATGTCCTTAATATAATTAAGGACATGTTTTTGTCCTTAATTATAATGAACTTCATAAATACACGCTAACGTATTAAAATCATTTACATGCTAACGTATTAAAATTATTTCCGACATTTCTGTCTTGATAACAGCTCGGATTTAAGGGGAGAAAAGCATAGTTGTTGAAAAAATCAAAACTCTTGAGTCTCTGAAAATCTTTTCATAGTCATAGAATCCGGACATCCTACATTCAACCTAACACACATTCGTGGACATACCCATCATGCCATACCCAACAACAGATTAATGACTTGTATGAAAGGTTTATAACAATGACATTTCAATACATGAAACTATTTAATTTTTCTCCACCTTGCATCAATGAACTGACCCAATGGGTAATGTGTGCTCTAATATTTTTATCGAAACAAAATAAATGCGATATAAAACATTTACGTTAATTTATAAAAACTGACCTCTTCTATTGATGACTTTGAAGAGTATCTTGGGCAAAATCTGGAGCCAGACGGGGAAGTCGATCATGGCCTTGGCGCCGTGCGTGAGGTTGCCCCACATGTTCAGCCACTGGTACATCTGCACGCGGTCTGGTATCCTGTCTACGTCGAACTCTGCCAGGAATACACAGATTTTTTACGCTATATTTTACTTGTTGAAATCGATTTGTCAGAAAAATTATGCTGTGCGACCGTTAAATCGAAGTGGTTTTATTTCTTAAATTAGTGTTTGCTCGTAAAGACAGAGTCGTTTCACAAGATGAAATATGATATTTCAAGTGGAACTCTAAATTATTTACCACTTTTTACGGGAGTGTAAGGAAAAAGGTATTCTAAGCCGTTTAACTAAATGTAATCAGTTTTCAGAAGGAAAATGGAAACCAGTGTAAAGAAATCTTCAGGGAACGTAAGCATCCATAATATCCTAAAAACCTTTTTTTGAATTTTATGTCGCCTCTCTGCAAGCCATTGAATAAATTATGAAGAAAAAGATTAAGGAGAGCATGAGTTGTATTTTCCCAAATGAAAATGAAAGTCGTGGATCAGGGTAAAAATTCCTCGCAAAAGAGCACTAACCTCTGTCAACCATGTAGTAGCTGTTGTGAGACCGATAGTTTACTGAACATGAAGGTTTCACTCGAGAAACCTAATTTATGAATGAAAAAATTCCCATAACAGACTTTGATTTTTCGTTTCAACGAAACTTCTAAAATCACTTCCTTATCACAAATGTGAAAATGCCGGTGCGAGCATCTCTGTCATGAGGTCTGAAATGTCTTATTTTTTATGCTTATTAACAGGAAATAGCATTGAATAAAGAAAAATCCCCAAAAACGAAAAGCTAATTTATTCATAAAACCCAGATGGTCTTGTCTATTCAAATGCATTTTTACTTAGCTAGTTGTCACCATCTGGGATCTGCTCTCACTAATCATTTCCCGAATATTTTGCTGACTGTTTTCAGTAACGACTTTGGGCAAAATTCCCAACATTGATTTGGTGACTAATGAAGGACATACTTCGACTTTGACGCAAGCGGTACCGTGGATACGATCTTTTACAAATGACCACCTCCAGAAGAATCTTTCCTAAAATTTTGTTTAGCAAGAGTCGAGAAGTAAAGTGCAGTAGTTTTAAAGGTTAATAAAAGTGAAACCTATTATAACGCCGGAAAACATCTGAGCAAATGAAAACTACACTGAACGCGGTTTAATTTTGTGAGGTTTTGTACATCATCACACAAGTTGCGAGCGCCAGTCTCGACATAGTTATGAAGTCCCTTCCGATAGTTTGCCATCAACATTTGAATAAACTTTTCTGGAAAATATATTTTCCTAGTAATTACTGACTTTATATCGTAGATGCTTGACCTGGAAAAATCTAAAAATAGCCTGGGAATGTGCTGAAAAATGACAAGTGCCCTTTTTCGAGTAAATGTTGCGAGGTATGCGATGCTGAAACATTTGATGTTAAACCATAGATCATTAGGATCGTTATAGATGAGGGAATGGAAAACCCTTAAAAAAATCTCAAGCAATTCTTAAGAACTGTCCGAGATCAGTTACTGAAGCTATTTCCTCATCGGGAAAATTACTCATCGCCGAAACCTCCCACGGCGCGCCAGAATTACCGTCAGACTAGTGTCGAAAATTTGTTTATTAAACATGACTTTTAAAATGAAATGCGCTACCTCGCTGAAGATCAAAATAGCTGTTGTAAGAATGCTCTATACATGTATCACTCCAAAACAAATCCGTGCGGTGTGCTCTATAATCTCTCTCACCGTATTTTTGTGCACACAGATATGTGCATTACAGTTTCTTAAATTCTTTTTGGTATCAGTGTTAGGTTTCCTGTGTTCTGTCTTTATCGAATGCGGCTGCTTTATTTTGCTCTACCGCGAATAAATGAACTGGCTTAATGGGTTATGAAGTCTAAAGTCTCAAGTCTAAATTAACACGGTACCAAACATGTTCGTTAGTTCGGCTTTCAAGGCTTCAAGACTCTTAGTTGTTCGGTAATGAATTTGTTTTATTTTCTTAAATTAAATGCTAAATTTTGATTACTCTACATCTATAAACTCTTGAACCAAGTTTCATGAAAATTCTATACCGAAAGCTAAATGATCCACTGAATTTGTTTCAATTTATCTCATTTGCAGAGAAATTTTTTCAGGCTGCTTGCACCGTGCACCACACTGTCAATATGATACGCACACCGTGCTTATGTCCGTAAAATCCGTTTTAATTAGTAGGCTTAAGGCTCAGGAGTTCATTAAGCTCCCCAGAAGAAAAACAAGAGAGGAACGCACATTAATTTTGAGAACAACAATACAGTCTTGCCGAGCAATAATGAAGTAAGTTTCCCCCTGTGCTTGCATTTGAGAAATAGAGTACAGCGAAACATTTATTGTGCGTCGATTGCAATTCTCATTGTCTCGTTTACAGATTTAGATTTGCAGTTTTTCGATAGTTGTCTTAAACTATATTTAGTCATTAAATTTGCAGCTATATTACGCCTCAATTCCTCAATACAGAAAAGGGGTTTCTCGGTAATTAATTTCATGTTAACTTGAGCGCTATAACAATACAGCCTCTTTTTGTTAATTTGAGAATGACGGCTGCGTGAAGCTTGAAGTTGATGCAACGTGTGCCTCCAGGGGCCGATCACAGACCCTGCTAATGAGGCTGTGAGAATAAATGATGTACTGAGTTCACGCTTCCTGGACAAATCCATTAATTACAAATCCAGTAATCTATTGATTATTTTGGTGATGTGGTGCCGAGTAGGAGGGAAGATTGTTCACGGCAGCTTTTGGAAAACTGTGGAATACGACGTGGGCTTTTTGAGAGCGATGTGCTTACTCAACTTTTAGTGAAGTAAGAAATTACGAAATTAAGAATAAGAAATTAATTTTCAATAAAGATTAAGCAATTTAATCTTAATTAAGGATTGAGAAATTAAGCTCAGTTTATGAAGCAGCTGTAACTTTTGAGCTGATTTCTGCGCCTTTATTCCTGATGATACTGAGAACGTGCATGAAATTAACACGCTTTTGCATTCATTTGAGTTCACAACGAGAACGTGCTCTTGTACCTAAACGAATTTTACCTTTCCTTAGTTTAAAAACACATACTGTTGTGTATACTCGAAAGCACGTCAACAGAAAGACAGTACGTGTGGTTAGCTTATTCAGGTCTGATGAGCAGACAGATGGGTATAGCGTTTATCTGTACTGAAATTAGAATTCATATTGAAAAACTCGCAGCAAAGAAATGTACACCGTGGTCAAGTGCAAACAACCTCTCTCCTCTGTGAGGTCTTCTCAGTTGAAAAATTCCATGGGTTTGAGGCCAGCGATGTCGCTATTTTGTGAGAGGAGATGGCAATTATCAGTAGTTTCTAGAGCGTGTAAGAGGTTGCTCTATCGCCAGGTGTGTTGAAGGTACCGACAGTGATTCAGGGCATTCTAAACGTCTTTGTCTGATGTGTTGTGTAAAGACTTGATTGCAATATTTCCTTTAATGAGGATGCTTCGAAACGTAGAAAATATTTGAATGTGAACTTTAACCGAATGCAATAAAATGTGTTTTTGATTTTGCTTTGGTAAGTAGTTGTACAAAGATATGAGAAAATGAAATGTCAGACTGTAGATGACCAAATGTGTCATCGTATCAATTACATCTAGTATATTAACTAATGGAAGCAAGCAGAACAGACGATACAAATTATAACCCAAGGGAAGCTTTTTTGAACTGTTCACTGCCTCCTAAAATTTTCTCTGCTTAGAAATTGATCTCTTTTCGCAAATTTCTTTGAACATAATCTGTTGGTATTGAGTTTACAACGATCATTTCCCGACACCCAATAAGCAGGTACTCAGTTTCCCGACACCCAATAAGCAGGTACTCAGTTTCCCACACCCAATTAGCAGGTACTCAGTTGCCCGACACCCAATAAGCAAGTACTCAGTTTCCCACACCCAATAAGCAGGTACTCAGTTGCCCGACACCCAATAAGCAGGTACTCAGTTTCCCACACCAAATAAGCAGGTACTCAGTTGCCCGACACCCAATAAGCAGGTACTCAGTTACCCACACCCAATAAGCAGGTACTCAGTTGCCCGACACCCAATACGCAGGTACTCAGTTGCCCACACCCAATAAGCAGGTACTCAGTTGCCCGACACCCAATACGCAGGTACTCAGTTGCCCACACCCAATAAGCAGGTACTCAGTTGCCCGACACCCAATAAGCAGGTACTCAGTTTCCCGACACCCAATTCTAACGTGTTGTAAATTTTTGTGGCGTAAAGCTCGAATAGCAATATCGCTGCCCTTACTAAAGATCCAAGGGAAAATAAAGAAATTTAAGAAATTTAAAACAACGCAAATGAAATATTCAAAACATGCACTGCACACATAAGGTTGAAATGAAAAATCTTTCACAAATCTCGAAAAAATCATTTTATTTTCATTCATTCAGGTTTTGCAAAGATCTGCTTCTAATATTTGCATTTGCTTTTTATCTCTGGTAATCCTTTTGGAAAAATCGTCTTCTTCAAGACACGTGACCTCTGGACTAAGAAAAACGTTGAGATAACATTGACGCAATATTTTTTCGCAATCATTGTAATTAGTTTTGGGGGTTCTTGAAATTCAACGAGGGTATAACTGGCAAGCATTCTTATTTTTTGTGGTTTTTCTAATTCAACATGGGTATGACTCGCAAGTGTTAATTTGATTTTCGTGAACCTAAATTTCGATTCCAGAGAGAAGGTAATTCCGCAAATAAGTCCAGTCGCTTGGGAAAGGTAAGTTCTCAAAAAAAAACATTTACTCGGATTAGCACAAATTGTGGTAAATTATCACGTATTCTTGGCTAGGAGATATTTCACGCGTTATTGCAAGCCATTCTTTAGATTAAGGCCATGAGGACGAAAACGGACGAGCCGAAGTAATGCTTTGAATGCTCCGAAAAATTTATGTGTTTATCAATGGAATGTCATATCCAACGAAGAGTTCATCAAACGCAAGAGCATATGTATATGATTATTCATATTAAAAATATTTTCTTCTACGAGCAAGAAAGATAGAAAGAAAAAGAAAAACCACTTATTTCTAAAAAATTTTAAACATGAAATATTACACAACACATTGGATTTAAAAAATTTTATTAACATAAAGGTTCTAAATTGGCAGACAAATCATTCGAGGCGTACAATAACCCTGTCAACGTCAGTGAGCTTCTGAATCTTTTCAATGGCCACGTGGGTGAGCGCAGACACATACTAGCACATACACACGCCACACACATGCGTATACCTATCACACAAGCAAACGTGTTCATGCCACACATACCCACTCTCACTCACACACACTGACACACACTCACACATACCACACATACACGTACATGATACACACTCCCTCACGCACACACAAACTACACATACACGCACATGCTAGACATACCCACACTCTCACTCACACACACACGCACACCTACTCACCGAAGCCATACTCAGGCTCTATCCTGCCGACGTGCTCCAGGAGACACTCGAAGAAGTCCGAGTGAATTTCCTTCATGGTGATGAAGTATTCATTGTCATCATGCCAGCCCGCGTAGTGCCGCATCCTCTGCGCAACACCGACCCGACGTTGTTAGGTGACAGAGACTTTGCGCTCTCTCTATACATGTCACGGTAGAGGAAACAAGGTGGGTTAAAAGGAAACAAGGTAGACGGTGTGGTTTTGCTGGCGTCACGGCAATGAACCAACAGTAGCGCTCATATTGCATCTGGTAGCACTGCTACCCCATATCTGGCTCCAATATTGGCCCAAAGACATGGCGTTTTGGTGACGTCATAAGGTTTGTTTGAAATAAAGCCGCTCTATTGGCTAGCCGAACAAGAGGAGGTGTGTTTTCTCCCATAGAAATGACCCTACTTTGTTTCCTCTACCGTGATACTTGTGGTGCAGTGCTACATAGGTCGTGTTTTGTACAGGGTGTCCTAAAAAAATGTATCCACCGACCGATGTATGTACATATGATACAGAAGCCGTGTATCAGAGTGAAACTGTTGTATGGTTCCGGTCTCATGCATCGGACAGTGAAAACATGTTTTTGTGGACACCCTGTGTAGTAGGACACGGCTCGAGAATAGCTGTGGCAATGTCGAATGCCTGTGGTCATAGTGCTGTAACTTGTAAGTGCTCGTTAGTAGGGGACTACTTAATAGTGTGTATTGCAGCAGGGACTCGAGAGTAGACGACCACTAGATGGTGTTTATTACTGCAGGAGCTCGAGAGTAAATGACTGCTAAATAGTGTTTATTGCAACAGGGCCTCAAGAGTAGTTGACTTGTAAATAGTGCTCATAGCTGCAGGTATCCGAGAGCATCTGACTACTAAATAGTGCTAAGGACCGCACTTGGTCGAGAGTATCTGACTACTAAGCAGTTCTTAATATTGCAAAAGCTAAACCGTAACCGAATACTAAACGTGTTCTAGAAAACAACTTCATCAGGTATAGCATCGTTTTTTTATGAATAGAATCTTGAAAACGTCAAGGCAGAATACATGATGACAGTGACACAAAATAATTCTATCAAATTCTGTAAAGTTATTGCCAGCCCAAATAGGGTATACGGTGAAAATTCTATTGTACTGTTTCTCGCGTAAATGCCTCGATAAAAACAACTGGAGTTGATAGTGTTCGAAGCAAGGAATTCATTTGATTAGGTTGGTTATCGTACGATATTGCATTAGCTGCATCTCAAACACTATTATAATTATGTATATGTTAGTTGGTTTACGACAACCTAGCTACAACGAAGGCTATTGCATTAGAGCGAAGAGAAGGGACCATTTGGAACGGACTGTAAAATACGGGGAATCTATGCACAAGATGTGTTCCAATACAGGATTCAATACACGGAAGATAAAGGAAGAAAAGGTGAAGACGAGATAGCGAAAAAGTCATAAAAACTGAAATGAGTAAAGTGGGAGAAAAAAGTAGAAGTCCAAAGTCTTATCTACGATTGAGGTAATGTACACAAACATTCTCTCTTCAAGAGGTGGTAATAGGATGGGTCAGATAAATCTACGATACCGTAGGATAGTTTACTCCAACTGATCTGAACCTTTTGCCTTTCCTACAAGCTCTGGGTTAAGAACCGCCGAGAAATGTATCCTTAAGTAGTGTATCCTGACTATTGCCTGTATATCCTAGATGCGTATGCCAAAGCAACATTTTCCTATTAATATTACCCGTGATTTAAACATCGCATTTACCTCCGGGAAATAGTGAAACTTGCATCATAGATACGCTCTTCAAGTATCATACTTCCAGGTCATCAAGGGCAAAAGACTCAATGGCTACACACCTAATAAATGTTATGAACGTGTGCTTATGTATGATGGCTAATATTATTACAAAGGATTTTTGGTCCTACTGATAGTTTTAAGAACACGCTCTTGATGTTCGAATTTGTCGTTCTCCAATCTGATCAGCAATAGCGGAAAATGTTCCTTTTTTAATGGAATCGTTTGAATGAATACAATAAAATGAATTCAATACAATACAATGAACACAATACAATACAATGAATACAATACAATGAATACAATACAATACAATGAATGCAATTAAATGTCTCACAATTCGAAGTCACTATTTTTAGCTACCGGTCGCACACGTAAAATGTTTATTTCTTTTTTAAATGTTCTTCTCCTGGTTTAGTGGTGGAATGAGTTGCGCACAACGAAGTTACTCCCCAGTCATTTTGCGCCTATTACTTTATCATTACGTACAAGGAATGTAAGAAAAAATGAAAAAAAATGATTGAGACGAATTAATATATCACTATAAGAAAAATGTGTGCACTAATTTTAAATAATAAATACATTGTGTCTAAGATACAATATTACTGTCATGTTTTAGAAAAGTGCATTAACTAAAGCAACATATCGGAATTTAACTGATGGACGTTTCTCATAACTGGAACATTAGTTGTACTTAAAGCACACGAATGGTCAGAAACGAAAGCTGCAGCACGACAAAATTTTTATGTAGACCCCGGGAAGTTCTCGTAAAGACCGTAACAAATGGTGGCGCCTTTCGCACTCAAAATAACAAGCGCTGTCAAAGCCACAGCCTTCAGCTGGATTTAGTGTTGTTGGCTGCAGCTGAATTAAAATTCTATTTTCTTCTTCAAGTACATAACACGTAAAATCGAGCTGTGAATAAAAATTTCATCTGAGAATTTGGGGCTGCACATCAAAAATTCATAAGCTTTTGAAAGATTTTCAAATTTTCATTAAGGTTGAAAAATAATTTTGAAGCACAGATTCACAAATTGATAGCAGCTTCTTATGTGCCTAAGTGCGTGCCAAACGTTGTAACATTCACCACATAACAGCACTAAATTATTACACAGAAAATTACACGAACGCTGTTCATTATCGCGAAGAATGAATTCTGCAGTAACGAATGAATAGGACGCTCTGTTGTAAAGTAAAACTTTGATCAATTTTAAAATTAAATGACACTCCCAAATCAACCTTTACCAGTTATTTTTTATTAAATTCAACCGAAGAAAAGCTTAAAAGTTAGTTGCTATGAAGCACCCTTAACATGAGATTGGTGGTGGTACCAGATTGAGATTTGCAGCAGATTGGAAAAATATTCCGTTCACAACTTCTTCTAAAATTGGCCTTCAAAATCTGTCTCCTGTTTGAATTTTAAGGTTATTATTTTTGTGTTCATCCATTGGTAAAGCCGGTCAATGTGAGCACATAAATAATGTAACGATATTTTATCTATCGAAATATTACTCAGGATACTTAACCTTCTATCCAGAGAATATATCAATTTACTTTCCATCAGCTACTAAAATATTATAAAATGGAAAAGGTATAAGTAACTACTGTAATTTCCCGAAACCCCCCAACCTCAACACCTGGCATTTGTAGCTACATTGCAACTGCAGTGAATTGAAAGCGTTAGTAAGACTGGTTCCAAATGTAAACATTTTACAAATACCACGCAGCGCTGCTTTTGTATCGTTCCAAGCGTGGACCGCCGGCCTGCCTGCTCGGGCGGTGCTCGATGCAAATAGAGAGCTCTCAGTATATCAGAAGCGGCTCATGGAATCATACCTCGTTTGAATCTTTAATTACACTCGAAGAAACAGGCCATCGGGAACAGATAGAGCTTTGGAGAGAGAGAAGATGTTGTACTGAATAGTATAGGAGCTGAATTAGAGTCAGCTAAAGAATACGAGGTATTGTTTCATATTTTGATCGAGTTTGAATGCAGGCGCTAGAAAAATGAGGCACCACACGCAAAGAAGAAATTAAAACTCCGGGGCATAACTTCACATCTGACATTATATTTGTAGGGAAAATATCTGTAGTTTATTCTCGGAAAAGTTTAATCATTAACACCGGATATTTATGCAAAAGTGTTCTTGAAACTGCAGTAATTTCAAAGCTTGAGATCCCCGTGGCGAGCAAGAAGTGAATGTTACGTGTTAATTTGACACTCAATAAAGAAAATGTGCGGCATTATACTGCAGCTACAAAGTTACTTTACTGTGTCGAGAATGTTTCAAAATGGCTTTCGTCATAGATAAAAATTATAAAAAAAATTGATTCCAAACTTTACCTCTTTCTTGAATTTTAAGGTATTCACTTTTCAATTCCCTTCAAATTGCACTGGAATATTTAACAAAATGTTGTAAATTTCTTTGTTAAAACACAGCTCAATGTTTCGGCCAAATACGCTGGTCATCATCTGAATGATTGAACCCAGTCTTCCTTTTTTGCCGGAGCATGCGTGTTTTTCGCCGCCTAAGCAATTTAATTACTGGGGCTGCTAAAAATATGCATGCAGGCGGCGAAAAGGTTAGACTGGGAATACGGCAAACATTAAAGAACATGAATCTTTGTTATAAAATAAAATTCTAAGCAATCGTTTTAGCACACTGTGTAAACATGGATCACGCAAGTCCGGTACGTAGAAAATCAATTGTACTTATCGCACTTGTACGAGGAGCAAGAGCATTGCCTTCTTGCTTGAACTGAATTTGAACTGCCTTCCACACATGAACAGTTTGGAAAAGTTGAAACCTTGGTCTCACACCAGATTAATGTTGATCTAGGTCGTTACTAATTGCTTCAGCTGTTTTTAATTCAAGGGTATTATGATGGCTGAACAACTGAAAACTATTTATTTGGGTTCCTGCAGGGACTAAATTCACTTGATACTCAAGAGAATTGTAGACTTTTGTGCTGCTTCGATTCTTCCTATGCAGCTTACATCGCTTGGATTTGTTGTACATCACATGTGAGATGTATTACAGTTGTACATCACATGTAAGATGTATTACAGTTGTACATCACATGTAAGATGTATTACAGCTGTACATCACATGTAAGATGTATTACAGCTGTACATCACATGTAAGATGTTGTGGTGATCCCAGCGGCAAGCCGCGGACCTCCACAAGACCTGAGAAAAGCTGCCTCCAGACTACAAACGCATCCGTTCCAGAG